>ML778918.1:749530-766015 GCA_009831015.1 Picea engelmannii | reverse complement strand
GGAACAAAGGGAAGAAAGACAGAGACAGTTGAGAAACTGAATTTGATCTAGTTTTCTTTGTTTCATTGTTTTAAAAGTATTATCATATTTGGATGCCTAGACAGTGTGTTTTATAGCCTTAAAACACAAACTCTGGAACAACAAGGGAAAAAATATAAAAACACAATATTTTCATAATAATCAATAAAGCCCACATAGATAAGTCATTGAAATCAAAAGTTCGGTTCGCTAAGGGATTTTCATGCAACTCAGAGGTTTATCATTCCCAGTGCAGAGTTTATAAAAAAAATGTAGAGATGTACCCAAGTTCAAGAAATTAAAAATGCAGAGATAAATCAAAGTTTTAATCAATTAATCCATAGATGCACTCGCTCATAAGAAGGCGCAAAAACTAAACATTCAACCATGAATAAATCAACTCAAATATAAGTAAGGGATAGAGAGCATGGGAAATTCTTATCCGTCACTCACCATTCATGCACAAAAAAGCAGGGCATTTGAATCTATAGGTCTTTAAACACCGAAGTGACGACCGCCGATTCGTCTCCTGGTCGACTGCTCAGGCACGGACTGATGACTAAAGGGATAAGGGACAGAATATAAAACCACAACATTTTCATAATAATCAATAAAACCCACACATAGAAGTCATTGAAATCAGAAGTTGGGTTCGCCAAGGGAAATCAATTCAGAAAAACAACAAGAAAGGGGATGTATTTCCTTATCATATTCATTCTCCCTCATGGCTACTTAACACACTAGTAATCCAAGTCAAACATCAAAATAACTATTTATTTGATCACATGATGAGCCTTTAATTTAATTTCATGAATCATGCACAAATCCTTAGATACCCACATGACCCTACTAAAGAAGATCCAACTACATGCACATTAATAGAAAATAGGATTGGTTTCAGTGGTCAAAGGTGGTGCAAGGAATTTTCACTTTGACAAAACCGAAATAAACTCCACAACCATAATTTATGAAAAAAAAATTAGGTTTATTTTCTAGTAACAAAACCTGTGTTATACTAGTCCCATTGGACCTTGACTTAATTAAAACATGTCGGGGATACTAATGATATTGATTGCATGTACCCCTATTTAGTAGGCACCTTACTAAGTCCTAACTCTATGTTATTACCACTTGTAACTAAATTATCACAAAGACACACTTCTCTTATAGATATCCATACTCATCTCGCATTGTGGGAGGGTCATGCTATCCACACTCCCCTAGATGTGTGATGAATAATACTATTTTTATACTATATATGTTAGGTCAAAAGGTTTGATGCTTTCACATTTGGATTATATCTAGAGTTAGATCAATATAGTTGAAACTCCAACATATTTCAACAGAGGAAGGGATGGGATATGTGAGATGGAATTAAGGGTTTAAAAGGTCGTGGGTGATTCTAAGTCAATTGAGGATGACATTTGGGATTCGATATGTGATTCCTTGTTTCCTCACATAGTTCCTACCACGTTTAAATTATAATAATTCAATTTTAAAGATGGATGAATGTTGAATTATTTTTCTTTCTTTAATGAGGATTATTTGAAGTTTGATTTACTTTATTTATTTGTATGCATGATTAGTTGTGAAAATTTTAAAAATATGCATTAGAAATATCGCTTGTTATTATCGTCTATGTGTGGGATATGTGTGTGTTATCTATGCCTACATATCCAACACACTTACAATATTATGGTTCAATAAACACATATTATTGGAAAAGACCACCAAAGTGGGAGACTGGTTCCTTTTTTAGCAATATACTATGATAAGAGTCTATGGTTTGGAAGAGAAGCCATATCAAAAGTGAATGTTGAATTTGGTTGTTCTAGAGACTGAAAAAAGTGAAATTCAATCAGTTATTGACTAAAAATCCAAGCATATTAAATTAAATGTTGATCAGACGAATTTCAAGGAAAAACAAAATCGTGACAAGTAGGTCACTCATGTCTTACACAGAGATGTGACCAAGAGTCATGAAAATATGTAGGTCATGTGAAGCATAGGGGGATATTTACTTACCCATTATCATTAGGTATCACTAGATGGTTTCAAGATGTGTTTTGTCAATCTAGTCCAAACATAAATGTCTCTTAGCAATCAATATTTATTTCTCGCGTTATGAAATAAAGAATACAGAAAAATGTAAAACTTGGCGTGAATTACCTAATCATGTTAATCATTGAGTTTTTGAATGAAATTTTTGTTTGAGGCCTCAACTAAGGGAGCATATATCTAGGAATCAAATCCAATATAGGTCCATCCATTCCTAAAGTAGTTTGGTTGGATGAAATACATTCCATGTTATTTTGCTTGCATTGACAATCAAAGGAATTGTCTCCTTGGGAAAATTAACATTCATAAATGCAAGATGTCTAAGGGATTGAGGGAACTTTATCCTTGTACATGCAACAAACATACCATATGCATTCACTTGTTGAGAAGTGGTGCAATGGTATTCAAGGTGTTATAGATAAAGGGTTACCATGGATTTTATTTATAATATAATCTCATCTAATAAAGACATTATTTCATGTGTATGACTCCTTCAATATCCCCAATATTTTGAATAAAATTTATAATCTACTTACTTTATTAAAACCATACAACCAATATTTTATATCATCAAAATATTTTGAATACATTTTATAATCTAGATTCACATTATTAAAAATCTACAACCAATGTTTTGTAGCATAAAGTGAAAAAATATTGAAAACAAAATTACTTAAAATATTGAAAACAACTGTAACGTCCTCCTCGTTACGACAACGACTCCTTAACAGGTGAATTTTTTTTTTTTTTTTTTTTTGTGGTTAAGGTGTGTGCGCACGTGTAGAAGTAACATACACACTTGACTCTACGTCGCCACCCGACAACCAACAAGACGCAACCACGATGATCACCACAAGAAGACATAAGACGCACAACAAGTAACTGCAAGAATTAACTACCAATGACATAAGGCGCACAACGAGCAGCTATAAGCAGAAAACGACACAAGGTGATATGTACAGTACAGTCACAGGTGGAAGAATCCATAGTAGCAGAGTTTACTATTTCTTCACAGAAAAGCATGGCGTTTAATCTTAGTCCTCTGCTCTGGAGAGAGAGAAGGTCAGATAGGCTCATGGCCGACTGCTCAGGCAGAACTAGTAGTCCTCTCAGGTATGTCACAAGAGTGGAAACCATGCCTTTAAAGGGCCCGAGAGTCTTGATATGGCACTGGACTCTTTACACAGAAAAATCACTCACACAGACATATATACTAAGGATGCAAGGAGGTGTCTACATCCCACCCAATGTAAACAGTCCAATCAACAAATTATTACAACCCGACGCAACAATAGACAAAAGAGAAACCCCGTCTTCTACGGAAGGCGCAAGACAAGGGCTCAGACATCGACCACTAAAATTAATGACAAGGAAATGTCTATGACTCAACAGTGATTGATTATTATCCAATTTCTCCGTTTAATTTTTATTAAACCATGAGTACATTAGCATAAGATCAATCTAACTAATTTATTTCCCTTAGTTTCAAGGGCCTTACCCTTGTGTTGAAAATATAAAAGAATGAATCATCCTTACAATGATTTAACCTCACCATTACATTATACTACCACGACAAGGTAAACAATAACCATGTCCTTACATTTTATATGTTGACAATTCAACAATTTCCATTCATTCTAAAACATAAAACATCTTTACTTTTTACCATAACTTTGCACATAATACTAACCACATTACCACTTGTGTGTCATCAAATTCAGTGATATTACCATTCCCTCACTATAATCCCATAACAACTTCACACTTTACATTTAATGACTTGGAAATAAATTAATAATCACGACACTGCTAGTAGGTTACCAATCAATTAAATTTATTAATTTACCATAAGACAATCGGCATTTCAAATTACAATAAAATGACCTTGCAATCAATAACAACCAAATTTCATTTCAGGTGGTCTAACACTGACGCTCCATTTTAGTTTATATTGCACTAAGGTTACCCGTATATGTCAGCCTAAATCTTACAACAACGTTACCATTACTAAACCATTTAAAATATCAATTACCATACCCAATCAAAACAGTACAACTGACACCCATATCTTACATGTGTTTTGCAATAACCAAGCCATTTGAATGACAATAAAAATTACATTATAAAAATACATTGTTATGATTTTAACACATTCAGTATGGAGGAAAAGAAAGGGAACAATTCATTATTCAGTACATAAGGGTTCTATTATTAACAATTGGTCCTTACACGACCTGAGCATTCAATAAACATAAACTGTAACCATATAGTGTCGGAAGGTAACCCTATAACTACAATCTAATTAATTAATGTTGCAGATAAAATAGCACTCACTGCATTCAGATATGGTCTATCACTAATTCATGTGTATTAAAACGCAGATCCTACCTGAGCATAGAATAACCACTATAAACTACATAAGCATGTACGCTGGCGCGCTTCCAGAATGTACTGCTGTCAAGATCAGAGTGACGTGCGTGGCAGGTAAACAGGGACACAAAAAAGATGAGGCATTTGACTGGGTTGTGGCCAAGATTTTTTTTAGGGTTTCAGTCCACCATCAACAATATTTCCAGGTTTTCACTCCATCGTCACCAAGATTGTAAGGGTTTCAACTGCTCTGATGAATTCTCTCTATGGAACCTAGATTTCATATCAATTAGGTTCGAAAACCAAAATATTCTCTGATTGAATTCAAGTTTAGCAAGAAATAAAACCGACACCGTAAATAGTTTTGCAGGCTAGTTGATCATAGCTTAAGAGGGTCGCAGACTGCATACAGAGGTCTAGTGGATCTGTTGGGCCATGTCCATTTGCCGTCCACCCCTTGACAAAGCCTTTATTTCCTTCCTACCACCAGTAGGGTGGTATATGAAGCCCTTCAATTAATAAATCACAGCTTTTGTTGATGAGTGCTAGATCTCTTCCTAAAGATTTGAAAGGCTTTTTTTTTTCTCCGCATCAAAGTCGTCAAGTAAAAGTAGATAAACTTCTAAACTAGGAAAATCAAAGAAACTATGGGTCTGCTTCAAGAACGGGGAGTTTTCAATATCGATAGAATCCTGGATGCCCACATGGGAGTATGTCCAAGGAAGCCAACTCAGGAGTAACGCATCAATGACAAACGCAACATTACAATGTACACTGTGCAGAACGCAGTAAAACGCGGTAATAAAATGCACCCTAATAAAAAACAGAAATAAACGCACACATCTTTACAAACGCACCCAAAAAATAAAACGCAGAAATAAACGCACACATCTGTACAATGCACGTTGAATTAAGAAAGCACACAGTCATTAAAAAAATGCCAGCCAAATATAAAACGCAGACCACAATGGAACGCCCACACTCACTGAAAATGCCAGCAATAAAATAAATCACAGACCCCAAATGGAACATCCACATTCACTGAAAATTCCAGCAATAAAATAACACGCCACAGAACTTGAATCTGCCCACAGAAAATAAAAACCACAGAAAATGAATTTGCCCACAGAATAATAAAAAGCCACCGAAATTGAGTTTTCCCATAGAGAAATAAAAACAAAGCTCGTGCACAAAAAAAAAGGAAATCCAAATTAAAACGATGGATTAGAAGGTGTGAATATATATGTAGAAGGACCCAACCGCCACCAGTGATACAGGTATATCACAAGGGAAAAACATAAGGCAACGCAAACATATATGGGAAATATATATTGGCAGCGCAACACAGAAGGTCATTACAGAACTGATTCGGACAATTTTATTCAGTAAGGTTCAGTCATAACCTTACGTCAAAATCGAGTATGGTAAGGGGACTATTTCAGGTGCAACCGGACTCAAATACAACACCAATAATTACACCAACACGCCTAACTTCAGAGATAAAGTCCTCAATAATAATAATAAAAATTTTACCATGCATGTTAACTATCACAGAGGTTTTCATTGGCAGTAAAATTACACAGCAATAAAATTACAGCGAAGAATTACATCCAAGCATTCTACTCTACCAAATAACGCGCGTACCTTTACCCTTTCGACCGCCTCGATTGATGTTTGTGCCTCGATTGATGTCCCACACTCCTTTCCGCTCTTTCTTTCTGACCGTAGCGACCTCACCGGTACCTCCCAGCCAATCGCTAGGGGTACTCTACTTCCCCCTTAGCCCCCCGAGCCGCAAAGGGGCTACACCAATCCAGAAGGTATACCTAGCTTCCCAACTCGCCTCTAAGGCTGAGCTACCACTCTAATACAACTGAGAAAATCCCCAAATCCTCACAAGCAATCAATCAAGCCACAATCCAGCATCGTAACGTTACGCTAACCGTTCATCCCTTTCTTCCTCATCTTCCCTAAAAAATTAAGTTTTAATGACAATCCTCTAAAAATTCTCTATCGTCCAAGTGTCACTCATCCCCCATGTTTCTCCAAAATTATTTTCTTTTTAAAAATTAAAAGACTCATTTCCCTCACCCACCTAGAGTCGCTCCTAAAATTACTCCTAGGTGTTCCTAGATCCCCTTACATGCTTTTAATAACTTTCCCTAAAATGAAGTTGCTAAATTTAGTTCATTTTAGAAAGTCCTTAATTGCTGATTCCTTTTTGCTTTTTACCCTATGTCCCCTACTTTCCTTTATTACAAGTTTCCCTATTTCTATTATTTATTCCTTTCTTTTTTTTAAAATTCATTACTTTTATACTCTCACATGTTTTTTTAAAATTTTATTCCTTTTTACAATTAAAACCATGTAATTTAATTAATTTATCCCTCTCTTCACTTTACCCCTTTTAATTTTAAGAAGACTTTAACTAACACTTAGAAGGGTTTTAGTTTACGCCCTTATGTTTAATTTTTGTAGGGTCTTTTCTTAAGGCTAATCAAAATTTTATCTTATAGATGTTTTAAATTTAGGTTTAGATTTGAACTGGGCGACAATTAATTAGGGGATTCGTTTTGAGAATTTCTTAAGGCGTTAAGGTCTTAGGGTCATCTAGGTTTGTCTCATCATCATCATCAATGCGACGTTCCCTTTAGGACGCACTACGTGCTCTGAGGGTGCCACTCGCCTCGTTTGTTTTTGTTGCGCGACGTGCCCTTCAGGATGTACCATGTGCTCCAAGGGTGCCACTCACCAAATTGTGTTTCTTTTACACGACGTTCCCTTCAGGATGCACCACGTGCTCCAAGGGTGCCACTCGCTGACTTGACTGATTGGTAGACATCTATAACTCCTGGAGTCAACACTCCGCCAGGTGAACTTGTGGGAGACTAAGGGCTCTAAGGAATAAGGCCCCCGCCTTATTGCGCGCCCCTTAGAATCATCGTGAGAGACTGTCGCAGTCTGCCCTCACAGCATCATGGATCCTCTCGAACTAGGTAATCGTTAACCTACAGTTCGAGCCACGACGAGAGTGCTAGTAGGCTGTGGCAGGGCTGTTGTCCACACCTCTCCCTCAACCTCTCTGGAATCATGTGTGGCCCCTTTACTCCATATGTGAGTCTGGTCGGAAAGATATCATCAGCCTGCATCATCAACCATCATGTCAGAACATGTCAACAACATATCATCAAATCAATAAATATCATGGTAAATAAATCAACTCAAATAACACACTCCCTGACTCAATCTGGAGTCCAAGGGCTCTGTCGATGCCTCTGCATCCTCCAGGTCAAAAACCCTACACACTCAAATAAACTGAGTCAATAGAACCTGTTTATGTCAAAGAAGTAAAACATCATGTCATCTATCATAACGCATCATCATCAAGGATAAATGTTTTATCATCATAAAAATCTAGATCACTTGTGAGCAAGTGTCCTCAAAGAATAAGTTTTTTAAGTGCGCTAGAGCGGGATGTTACATACACCCCCTATCGGTCTAAAATTCGTCCTGAAGTTTCTCAGTATAAATGCTGGAATAAGTGTGTCACAATATCATAAGTCTATCTATCAAACAAAAATGGAAACTGCTAGCGCATATCAGATGCGTCCTCCCAGGTCGCTGAGTGCGGACTATAATTGTCCCACTGAACCTTGACCTGATCTACTGTTCGACGTTGTAACTGTCGAACGCGATGATCTAAAATGTGGACTGGCTCAGCCATGAGCACTCCCTCATCCGATACTTGCAAGGAACTCATGTCAATCACATGTGTAGGATCACTAATATAATGTCTCAAAACAGATACATGAAAAACATCGTGCATACGCCTCAAAGAATCGGGCAAGGCTAGTCGATAGGCCACGGGCCCCTTTCTCTCCACAATCTTGAAAGGTCCCACGAACCTAGGAGAGAGTTTATCTCCCTTTCCAAACTTGATCGAACTCTTATGCGGCTTAACCCATAAGAAGACTCGATCGCCGACCTCCTAAATACGCTCGACTCGGTGCGCATCGGCATAACTCTTCTGTCTATCCTGCGCTTCTTTAATCCTTTGTCTTATGGTTTTCATTTGCTCTTCCATTTCTTGGATCGCTTCTGGTCCCACCAGGACTCTATCCTCTAGCCGATCACAACTCAAGGGCGTCCAACACGGTTTCCCATAAAGGAACTCAAAAGGCGCCATCTTAATGGTGCTCTGGTAACTGTTGTTATAAGAGAACTCTACTAGGGGCAAGAATTCCTCCCAACATTTTTGTTGGTCCATCACGTACATGCGCAACATGTCTTCCAAGGTTTGGTTTGTACGTTCTGTCTGTCCGTCCATCTCTGGGTGATACGCAGTATTAAAGTTAAGTTGGGTTCCCAAGGCCTCTTGGAAACTCGTCCAAAATCGTCCGATAAACACCAATCCTCGATCGGATATAATCTTTTTTAGGCACGCCATTTAGCCTCACAATATCACTGATGAAAACTCTCGTTATGTCAGGTGCCTGATACGTCGTACGCACGGGAATAAAGTGAGGACTCTTCGTCAGAGTGTCTATTACTACAAAAATCGAGTCGTGTCTCCTTGCCATCAGTGGCAATCCAACAATAAAATCCATCGAATGAACTTCCCATTTCGATTTCGGAATGGCATGTGGTTGAAGTAATCTTGTCGGGTGTCTATGTTCATCCTTTGCCTGCTGACACTCGAGACATCTAGCCACAAAGTTTACTATGTCGTCCTTCATTCCCTTCCAGAAGAATAAGGGTTTAAGGTCTGCCCTCATCTTCGTGACTCCTGGGTGAGACATGTAAACTGCTCTATGAGCCTCGCTTAGGATCAACATCCTCAACTCGTCATTTGGCGGTACGAAAATCCGACCTCTAAACCTCAATAACCCATCACTATCAAAAGAAAATCCCTCATATCATGGTACCATCAATGTGTTTTGTCCGATAAAATCCTCGACTTCTTTGTACCAGTCATCGTCACGTTGTAAAGTGAGAATATTCTCATGTAGATTCGTCTGAAGAGGCAACACCAAAAATATGCGTGGTCTCCGACTCAAAGCATCAGCCACTCGGTTCACTGTCCCCTTTATGTAAGTAATCTCGAAGTCATACTCGCTAAGCAATTCCGACCAATGCCGTTGTCGCGCGTTCAGTTCGCTTTGCGTAAAATTGTGTTGTAGTCCACAATGATCAGTCTTTAATTCAAATTTTCGTCCAACAAGGTAGTGTCTCCAAAACTTCAAGGCATATACGATGGCGAATAACTCCAAATCGTGCGTCGCGTAGTTCTCCTCATGCCTTCTCAATTTCCTCGAAATGTAAGCAATCACTCGTCTGTCTTGCATCAAGACTCCGCCTAAACCTTCCTTGGATGCGTCAGTGCATACCAAGAAGTCTGCGTCCATGTCAGGGACCTTTAGTATCGGTGTTGTTGTCAACAACTCTTTAAGCGTTCGAAATGCTTCTGCGCATTTCTCAGTCCAAACAAACTTCTTGTTTTTCTTTTGCAATTCCGTGATCGGATTTGCTATCTTTGAAAATCCTTCGACAAACCGTCGATAGTATCTTGCTAAACCCATAAATATACGCACCTCTGTGACATTCGTCGGCGCAGGCCATTCCATAATAGCCTCAACCTTGGCTGGGTCCACGGGGATGCCTTCGCCGGAGATGACATGCCCTAAGTAGTGAATCCTCGATTGATAGAAAGAGAATTTGGACAATTTCCCAAACAGTTTGTGCTCTCGTAAACACTGTAGTACCAAGCGCAAGTGCTCGTCATGCTCCTCCGTCATCCAAGAGTAGATCAAAATATCATCAATGAATACTTGGACGAACTTGTCCAAGTACTCCCGGAACACCCCATTCATCAAACTCATGAATACCCCTGGGGTGTTTGTCAATCCAAACGGTAAAAAAGTAAACTCGTAATGTCCAAATCTCGTCTTAAAGGTGGTCTTAGGGATGTCATCCTCCTTGATTCACAACTGGTGGTACCATGATCGCAAATCGATCTTGGAAAACACCGTCGCACCCTTCATTTGATCTAACAGATCATCAATTCTTGGTAAGGGATACTGATTCTTAATCGTAGCCTTGTTCAATTGACGGTAGTCAATGCAAAGCCTCCACGATCCGTCCTTCTTTCGAATGAAAATAACTGGTGCACCCCACGGTGAAACACTCGGGCGTATCAGTCCCAGGTCCAACAACTCCTTCAGTTGCATTTTCAACTCTTGCAACTCCGGGGTCGACATCCGATAAGGAGTTCTTGCTATCGGTTCGGTCCCCGGTTTTAGGTCTATAGTAAAATCCAATTCTCTTTCTGGCGGTATCCCAGGCAACTCCTCTGGAAATACATCCGCAAACTCCTTCACCACCGGAAGGTGTTCTAGACCTTCTGCTACTCCCTTTTCGTTTAGCACAAGGATTGCATAAAGCTTGCACCCCTTGTGCATACTCTTCCGTAACTGTAAGGAAGATACGAACCTTAGGGATACTCCCTGGTTCCGTCCTACAATCACCCGTCTATGTCCTTCATCATCGACCAAGCTCAACCTCTTCGTCTTACAGTTGAGTATCGCCTTATGCGTTTCCAACCAATCCATACCGATCACGACATCATAAGATCCTAAGATCGTGACGTACAAGTTGACCCTCGTGAAAAACTCTCCCAGGTTAAGGGCACAGCCCGTAACCTTTCCTCCAACCTTCTGTTTGGCTCCCGAAGCCATCTCCATGAAGCTAAACTTGTCCTGTTCGATTGCCTTTACCTTAATCCTTTTTAGCGTTGCAGCAGAAATAAAACTCTCAGTAGCACCTGGGTCTATCAAAATACTAAGGGTCTAGTCAGCGACAGTACCTGTTGTCTCGAGCACAGTCGACTGGTGCTCTTCCTGGCAGTTATTCACCGCTGCATGAATCCGATGGGCCTTTCCCATATCTCCCACTGTAGTGGGTCTGGCTGATCTGGAAACTCTGGTCCTCTTCATAGGAAAGTCGCGCTGGTAGTGTGGCTCCCCACATGTCCAACACCCCTTCTTCGGCCCAGTAGTCCTGGTACCCGAAGTAGAAGATGACTGCCCACCGTCCTGGAACCCTGGTCTGTTATACTGAACATGCCTAAACTGCTGCTGTTGCGGGCGACGTTGTTGCTTGTGTTGTGGTCCTCGATAAGGTGTCCACTACTGAGGCGACGGTCGTCGAGGTGTAGTGAACGTGGATCCCCTCTGGAAGCCACAATATCCCAGTGTATGTCTCGTCGGTGTCTGATGCTGCGGTGTACCAGAGGAACCCTGCCCTGCTGATCTCGATGGAGTCCTGGTCTGACCCCCACTGATAAGCTCCTCTTCTGCTATGAGGGCCTTTTGGACAACATCGTGCAAGGTTTGAGGCATCAAGATCCTAACCTTGGCACGCAGGCTGCCTTTAAGGCCAAACACGAACCTGTTGACCTTGAGCTTCTCAGTGTTCAGGTGTGGAGCATACCGGAGAAGCTCCATAAAACGTGCCTCGTACTCGGGCACTGTACGACCTCCCTGTCATAATGCATTGAACTCATTGAGCTGACGCTCAATGAATTCTTCTGAAAGGTATCTCTCTCGGAACCGTTCCTCGAACAGTTCCCATGACACGTCTTCAACAACCATGTTCAGTTGTGGCAGGAGCATCTTCCACCATAGAAGAGAACTCCCCTTCAGTTGAAAGACTGCCATGCGGAACTTCATGTTGGAGGTATAATCGCGAAGTGCGAAGCACATCACCATATTCTCCAACCATGCCTCGGCGGCTGCGCCATCTGGGGCACCAAATAACTCGAGAAATTTTACCTTCTCGAGTTCACGGTGAATGCTACCTGTAACGACCGGTGCGCGCGGTGGAACCTCAGGAGGTGCCCACGCCCTGGCCTCGTCTCTGTCCAATCGACTGATCAATGCCTCAGACATGCGCTGAAAAGACCTCATCATCCCGACCACGTCTCCGACTGCTATCTGCTCTTATCCGAGAACCTGCTCACCTCCCTTGGGGTTAGACCCCTCAGGCATGGATGCTACTGGAGGCGTCACGCCTCCTCCCCTAGCACCCTGTCGTCTACCTCCGAGGCGTCCTCTAACCATGATTTCCTGCACACACACAAACAACTCGATCAACAATAGTATAATAAAATAAATTGTGAAAACAGAAGCCGTAGCGAATCCCAAGTCGCGGGTCGAACCCGCTCTGATACCATATGTAACGTCCTCCTTGTTACGACAACGACTCCTTAACATGTGATTTTTTTTTATTTTTTTTTTGTGGTTAAGGTGTGTGCACGCATGTAGAAGTAATAGACACACTTTAATCTACATCGCCACCCGACAACCAACAAGACGCAACCATGATGATCACCACAAGAAGACATAAGATGTAAAACAAGTAACTGCAAGCATTAACGACCAATGACATAAGGCACACAATGAGCAGTTGTAAGCAGAAAACGACACAAGGTGATATGTACAGTACAGTCACAGGTGGAAGAATCCATAGTAGTAGAATTTACTATTTCTGCACAGAAACGCAGGGCGTTTAATCTTAGTCCTCTGCTCCAGAGAGAGAGAAGGTCAGATAGGCTCATGGTCGACTGCTCAGGCAGAACTAGTAATCCCCTCAGGTGTGTCGCAAGAGTGGAAACCCTGCCTTTAAAGGGCCCGAGACTCTTGATACGGCACTGAACTCTTTACACAGAAAAATCACTCACACAGACATATATACTAAGGCTACAAGGAGGTGTCTACATCCCGCCCAATGCAAACAGTCCAATCAACAAATTATTACAACCCGACGCAACAATAGACAAAAGAGCAACCCCGTCTTCTACGGAAGGCGCAAGACAAGGGCTCAGACATCGACAACTAAAATTGATGACAAGGAAATGTCTATGACTCAACAGTGATTGATTATTATCCAATTTCTCCGTTTAATTTTTATTAAACCACGAGTACATTAGCATAAGGTCAATCTAACTAATTTATTGCCCTTAGTTTCAAGGGCCTTACCCTTGTGTTGAAAATATAAAAGAATGAATCATCCTTACAATGATTTAACCTCACCATTACATTATACTACCACGACAAGGTAAACAATAACCATGTCCTTACATTTTATATGTTGACAATTCAACAATTTCCATTCATTATAAAACATAAAACATCTTTACTTTTTACCATAACTTTGCACATAATACTAACCACATTACCATTTGTGTGTCATCAAATTCAGTGATATTACCATTCCCTCACTATAATCCCATAACAACTTCACGCTTTACATTTAATGACTTGGAAATAAATTAATAATCACGGCACTGCTGGTAGGTTACCAATACAATTAAATTTATTAATTTACCATAAGACAATCAACATTTCAAATTACAATAAAATGACCTTGCAATCAATAACATCCAAATTTCATTTCAGGTGGTCTAACGCTAACACTCCATTTTAGTTTATATTGCACTAAGTTTACCCGTATATGTTAGCCTAAATCTTATAGCAATGTTACCATTACTAAACCATTTAAAATATCAATTACCATATCCAATCAAAACAGTACAACTGACACCCATATCTTACATGTGTTTTGCAATAACCAAGCCATTTGAATGAAAATAAAAATTAGATTATAAAAATACATTGTTATGATTTTAACACATTCAATATGGAGGAAAAGAAAGGGAACAATTCATTATTCAGTACATAAGGGTTCTATTGTTAACAATCGGTCCTTACACGACCTGAGCATTCAATAAACATAAACTGTAACCATATAGTGCTGGAAGGTAACCCTATAACTACAATCTAATTAATTAATGTTGCAGATAAAATAGCACTCAGTGCATTCAGATATGGTCTATGACTAATTCATGTGTATTAAAACGCAGATCCTACCTGAGCATAGAATAACCACAATAAACTACAGAAGCATGGACACTGGCGCGCTTCCAAAATGTACTACTGTCAAGCTTAGAGTGACGTGCGTGGAAGGTAAACAGGGACACAGAAAATATAAGGCATTTGACTGGGTTGTGGCCAAGATTTTTTTTAGGGTTTCAGTCCACCATCAACAATATTTTCAGGTTTTCACTCCATCGTCGCCAAGATTGTAAGGGTTTCAGCTGCTCTGATGAATTCTCTCTATGGAACCCAGATTTCATATCAATTAGGTTCGAAAACCAAAATATTCTCTTATTGAATTCAAGTTTAGCAAGAAAGAAAACCGACACCGTAAATAGTTTTGTAGGCTAGTTGATCATAGCTTAAGAGGGTCGCAGACTGCATACGGAGGTCTAGGGGATCTGTCGGGCCGTGTCCATTTGTCGTCCGCCCCTTGAAAAAGCCTTTATTTCCTTCCTACCACTAGTAGGATGGTATATGAAGCCCTTCAATTAATAAATCACAACTTTTGTTGATGAGAGCTAGATCTCTTCCTAAAGATTTGAAAGGCTTTTTTTTTTCTCCGCATCAAAGTCGTCGAGTAAAAGTAGATAAACTTCTAAACTAGGAAAATCAAAGAAACTATGGGTCTGCTTCAAGAACAGGGAGTTTTCGATATCGATAGAATCATGGATGCCCACATGCGAGTATGTCCACAGAAGCCAACTCAGGAGTAATGCATCAATGACAAACGCAACATTACAACGCACACTGTACAGAACGCAGTAAAACGCGGTAATAAAATGCACCCTAATAAAATGCATAAATAAACACACACATCTGTACAAACGCACCCAAAAAATAAAATGCAGAAATAAATGCACACATCTGTACAACGCACATTGAATTAAGAACGCACACAGTCATTAAAAAAACGCCAGCCAAATATAAAGCGCAGACCACAATGGAACGCCCACACTCACTGAAAATGCCAGAAATAAAATAAATTGCAGACCCCAAATGGAACGCCCACATTCACTGAAAATGCCAGCAATAAAATAACACACCACAGAACTTGAATCTGCCCACAGAAAATAAAAACCGCAGAAAATGAATTTGCCCACAGAATAATAAAAAGCCACCGAAATTGAGTTTTCCCACGGAGAATTAAAAACAAATCTCGTGCACAAAAAAAGGCAATCCAAATTAAAACGATGGATTAGAAGGTGTGAATATATATGCAGAAGGACCCAACCACCACCAGTGATACAGGGATATCGCAAGGGAAAAACATAAGGCAACGCAAACATATATGGAAAATATATATTGGCAGTGCAACACAGAAGGTCATTCCAGAACTGATTCGGACAATTTTATTTAGTAAGGTTCAGTCATAACCTTACGTCAAAATCGAGTATGGTAAGGGGACTATTTCAGGTGCAACCAGACTCAAATACAACACCAATAATTATGCTAACACGCCTAACTTCAGAGATAAAGTCCTGAATAATAATAATAAACATTTTACCATGCATGCTAACTATCAAAGAGGTTGTCATTGGCAATAAAATTACACAGCAATAAAATTACAGTGAAGAATTACATCCAAGCATTGTACTCTACCAAATAACGCGCGTACCTTTACCCTTCCAACTGCCTCGATTGATGTTCACACCTCGATTGATGTCCCGCGCTCCTTGCCGCTCCTTCTTGCCGACCGTAGCGACCTCACCGATACCTCCCAGCCAATCGCTAGGGGTACTTTGCTTCCCCCTTAGCCCCCCGAGCCGCAAAGGGGCCACACCAATCCAGAAGGTATACCTAGCTTCCCAGCTCGCCTCCAAGGCTGAGCTACCACTCTAATACAGCTGAGAAAATCCCCAACTCCTCACAAGCAATCAGTCAAGCCACAATCCGGCAGCGTAACGTTACACTAACCATTCATCCCTTTCTTCCTCATCTTGCCCTTCTTTTATAGAAATTTGAGACCCACCTACTTTCCCTAAATCACTATTAATTTAAGTTTTAATGACAATCCTCTAAAAATTCTCTGCCATCCAAGTGTCACTCATCCCCCACGTTTCTCCAAAATTATTTTCTTTTTAAAAATTAAAAGACTCATTTCCCT
>ML778918.1:737040-749293 GCA_009831015.1 Picea engelmannii | reverse complement strand
TAGGTTTAGATTTGAACTGGGCGACAATTAATTAGGGGAGTCATTTTGAGAATTTCTTAAGGTGTTAAGGTCTTAGGGTCATCTAGGTTTGTCTCATCATCATCATCAATGCGACGTGCCCTTCAGGACGCACTACATGCTCCGAGGGTGCCACTCGCCTCATTTGTTTCTGTTGCGGGACGTGCCCTTCAGGATGCACCACGTGTTCCAAGGGTGCCACTTGCCAACTTGTGTTTCTTTTGCACGACGTGCCCTTCAGGATGCACCACGTACTCCAAGGGTGCCACTCGCTGACTTGACTGATTGGTAGACATCTATAACCCCTCGAGTCAACACTCCACCAGGTGAACTTGTGGGAGACTAAGGGCTCTAAGGAATAAGGTCCCCGCCTTATTGCGCGCCCCTTAGAATCATCGTGAGTGATTGTCGCAGTCTACCCTCACGGCATCATGGATCCTCTCGAACTAGGTAATCGTTAACCTACAGTTCGAGCCACGGCGGGAGTGCTAGTAGGCTGTGGCAGGGCTGCTATCCACACCTCTCCCTCAACCTCTCTGGAATCGTGTGTGGCCCCTTTACTCCATATGTGAGTGTGTTCGACAAGCTATCATCAGGCTGCATCATCAACCATCATGTCAGAATATGTCAACAACATATCATCAAATCAATAAATATCATGGTAAATAAATCAACTCAAATAGCACACTCCCTGACTCAATCCAGAGTCCAAGGGTTCCGTCGATGCCTCTGCATCCTCTAGGTCAAAAACCCTGCACACTCAAATAAACTGAGTCAATAGCACCTGTTTATGTCAAAGAAGTAAAACATCATGTCATCTATCATAACGTATCATCATCAAGAATAAATGTTTTATCATCATAAAAATCCAGATCACTTGCGAGAAAGTGTCAAAGAATAAGTTTTCTAAGTGCGCCAGAGTGGGATGTTACAACAACATAACTTAAAAGATTGAGTTAATATAATTTAACAGTAAACAAGGCACTGTAAGAAACACGGTAGGCTAAAATTTGTAAGAAACTTATGATACTCTAATATTACATATGTAAAAATGGATTTATAAATTGAATTCCTAAAGATTTGAAATTTTTATAAACTACAAAACATTTGAAATAAAAAATTGGACACTTTGAGATTTTTATGAAATTTTTATAAAATACGAAATGTTTTAAATGACCTGCGGGGAGCCGTCCATGTGGCCAATCCATGGGCATGCCCATGGTTTGGCCACAAGGAAACCCCCCCACGGCCAACTCACAACCAATTTTAATAAGAGATTATCTATGCACAGAAAAATAGGGCATTTGAATCTAAGTCTTTAACACCGAAGTGAAAGACACTAGATTCAACTCGTGGCTGACTGCTCAAGCATAGACTAATCACTAGAATTCTTACTCTAATCTTTTGATTTTGAAATATCTATATCAAATTTAAAAACATAATATTTGAGTGTTAAATGTCTATATCAAATTAACTAAATCCATATTGTTTAAAAATTATTTATTAAAGTCTATATATCGAATTCCCATATTTAAGTAAATCCATATTGTTTATAAATTTATTGTTTGTGTGTATAATTTGAACATATAAACGAGTAATTTTTAAATTTTCTTCAATATTAAGCTATATTAAGATGATGTGGAGCAAATGTAATATTTATGAGGCTTAGTTGGAGTTAGAAATCTAGATAAAATATAGTCCTATAAGGTGGAAATTCACATTGATTGAGAGAAATCATGACAATAATTTCTAATATAAGTGCATCATAACCTATTGTAAACATAGTAATGTGAGTTTAATTGGGATATATATTTTCAAGAAGATGCAATTGAGTGAGTCTTAGTTGTCACAAAATTGATGAAAATTTGCCTTCCTCATATTGAATTAGTTTTAAATTTTAAAACTTTACTACTTACATAATTTCTTATTTATCTAAAATTCCAAAAAATACTAAAAAATATTCTTATCTAAAAATAAATCGTGTTTATTATAACATTTCTTCATTAACTTTATATTTATATACCCATTTTAATAAATATACTATGTTTCATTTACCTAGAACTATTTATAAATATGATAACAGAAATGGTCACACTAGGATGTTAATACATTCCTATATTCATTCTTATAGATGTCACAAAGTCATATATAGGTGCATGTCCTTTATAGATGGACACATGGGGAGGAATTGTTTAGTGTCATATATATTGCACTATAAAAATTTGTCACAATAGATCATACCATAGTTTCTAAAATCAAATATATGTAATGTTTTGTTTAAAAATCAAGATTTAATTTACTATTTGGATAAGAAAACAACATAACATGCATGAAGTTAAGAAAATAACATACCAACCATGAACATAATTAACATATCAATCATGAACATAATTAACTCTATTTCTATCATATTTAATTCATATTTAATTATGTTAATTCTTTCATTTTTCATAAAATGACAACAAATCCAACAAAGATAAGAACATATTGTTTAAACATGCTAATTAAAATTATTTCAAATCAAATTTTGCATTTATTAATAATCTACTACTATTAATGTGCATTGATAAGCACACATAAAAATAACAGTAATAAAGGAACGTTGATTCAGTATTGTTGGTCTCTATTCATAATAAAATTTTCCACACAAAAACTGTAAATTTTTTTATTATTATAAACAAAATAAATAAACAACATCCATATATTCATTCTTATAGATGTCACAAAGTCATATATATGTGCATGTCCTTTATAGATGGGCATATGGGGAGGACTTGTTAAGTGTCATATATATTACACTATAAAAGTTTGTCACAATAGATCATACAATAGTTTCTAAAATCAATTATATGTAATGTTTTGTTTTAAAATTAAGATTTAATTTACTATTTGGATAAGAAAACAACATAAAATGCATGAATTTAAGAAAATAACATACCAACCATGAACATAATTAACATACCAATCATGAATAGAATTAACATAATTAATTCTGTTAATTCTGTTTTATTTCTGTCATATTTAATTCAGATTTAACTATGTTAATTCTGTCATATTTCATAAAATGATAACAAATCCAACAATGATCAGAAAACATTGTTTAAAAATACTAATTCAAAGTATTTCAAATCAAAATTTGCATTTATTAATAATCTACTAATATTAATGTGCATTTATAAGCACACATATAAATAACAGTAGTAAAGGAACATCGATTCAGTATGTTGGTATCTATTCATAAAATTTCTCACACAAAAACTGTAAAATATTTTATTATTATAAACAAAAGAAATAAACAACAATATGACTTGCAAAAGTAAATTTCTTAAGTCACAGTCACAGGGGTACATTCCTTAAAAACTAGGAGTAAATTTCTTAAGTCACAGTGCACGGGACTGTGATTTAGTCGTGGGGAGCAAGCTTTGTGGCCAAGTCGTTGGCATTCCCATGGCTTGGCCACGGAGATGCATAAATGTTATATATTTAGTGAACTCATACACCTTTGAAAAATACAAAAAATCTGAAATGGTGAACTCGTACAAGTTGTATATAATAAACTATTTCATCTATTTAAGTGAAAAACCATTTAATATTATCATTAAATATTTTCTCTATTAAACTTAAATTGCATCCACGTACAATGGGAATAACATCCGCTCTCATCATAACATTTCATTTCTGGTTTCACTAGAAAGTCAATAATAAAATGTAATTTCAGGTTAATTTCACTAGACAAACATGAGAAATGAGCTTTGCAATTTCAGGTTAAATGCAGAGTAACATTCTAAAAAAAATCAAATTCAAATTAAATTTAACTAAATACAATAATAAATCAGTTTAACAAAATGCAATAATAAAATTTAAATCAATTTAGGGTTACCTTTGGTCACCCGCCAACACGACCGCCTACCAACAACTCACTCATGGTCTCCAAAAGCTCACTCACAGTCGTCAAAATCTCACTCAGGGTCGCCAAACGCTCATTCACAGTTGCCAAAAGCTCACTCATGATCGCCAAACGCTCATTCATTAACACTGGCCTACAACACTCTCATAATTACCAAGAGTTGAAAAAACGTTAGAGTCATGATGTGTGGTGGATATATAAACATTTTTTCGGATGAAAACATCTTTCGGCCAAAAGATTGTTTCGAACGAACAATGGTTTCAGACGAAATATTTTTTTGGTCGAAATATTGTTTCGGTCGGAATATCTTTTGGCCAAAAAGATATTTCTAGATGAAAATAATTCGTTTGACTAAAATTCTACATGAAAATCGAGGGCGTCATTACTGTATTGTTTGATTTGAAGTTCAATTGTTCGACTAAAAACTATTTCGGCCGAAAAAAGTATCTTTCTGTCGAAAGAAAATATTAGTTCGGTCGAAAAACTGTCTTTCATAATTTTGGAGATCAAATTGTCACGAAAGTGTTACCCACCTTTGTGAATTTACACTGTAACCACATAATTGATCAGAATGTGATATGTGATCCAGGTGGAAAAAAAAGGGATTTCTGGGTGGAACCAGTATGCATCATGGACCGGAAAGTCAAAGTTCTCAGGAACAAATCCATAGGGTTGCTAAAATATCAATGGACCTGCTATGGTCTTCAAGATGAAACTCGGGAGCATGAATAAATTATGCGGTTGGAATACCAACACTTTTTTCCAATTTTGAGGAAGATAGAAAATGAAAATGAAATCCTTCATTTTTGGGTAGCCTACATCTCCAATTCTTGGGTTCTTTTGATGATAGCCATAATAAATAAAAATGGTGTATCCCGATGGGATGAGATAAATTAAGAGGGAACATTTCTTGGGTCAGTAGGTTGACAATAACGAGATAATTTGGTTGGGATTGTTGTTGGTGGGTAAAAAAAAATTGTAGACATTTGTTTTATTTTATTTTCTGAATATTAAAATGTAAATTTTATAAATGTGTTTCAGCATGGTGTTTTTCTCAAGGATAATGCAAAATTGTAGGGGAGGGGGATTGTAATACCCCCACTATAATCCTCGGTTTAATTAATGTATAATGTAGATATGAATATGGATATGGCCAAGCGATGTAATATGTGAAATGTATCTTCTAATTCTAATAAATATAATGTGATATGGGTTGCTGAGAATAATGATAGAGATGATGGATGTGTTTTCCACAAGAGAAGAGAGTGTCTAAGAGGGGTCCAAAGGGGGGAATTAATTATGGGTATTACTTCAACTCATTTTTACTTAATTTTATTATCATTGGAGATATCTTCTCAATCTTTGTTTGAGTGTGAGAGAGATCAATCATTAAACTTATGTAAGAGGGTTGGTGTGAGAGCCACATCTCATAGTTATTGGAAAGCATGGGGAAGAAGCAATTAACATTGGGAAAAGTGAGCAGTCAATTGTCTTAGTGGAAAATAGAAAAAAAGTGTATGAACTATTACAAGCAGCTTTTACACATTGATTTAGGCATGAAAAACAAAGAAAGTTAGGAAAAAAAAACCATAGTTGGAGAAAGGAGACTAGGAAAATTTAGGAGCATGTTGGAGAATTTTAGGGTGTATTGATGTAGTATACCTAGGGAGGTCATATGGGATATCTGGGGAGGTACCCAATGGGAATGTGGTTATGTATTATTAGTTGAGGTCATTCAATGTAAGGTGGACTAGTTCCACTATATTATTAAATAAGACCCACAATGGTAGTTAGATATAATAAATAGGATTTCTAGGAGATTTTTTCTCTAGAATGTTCCTAGAAGATAGAGAATTCTATATAAAGAAGTGAAATAAATTTATTGGACCATGGTGAAGAATATTGTATTTGTACAAAAAAGTATTGCTTGAGGAGTGCATTCCTTTCATAAGGAAAAATATATGGTGTTACCCTACCTCAAGGGTTTTGTCTACATTCCTATCTTGAATATTTGGTGAATGGTTTGGTTTATTCTTGTTGATATTGTGGGTTTATTTTGATATTTATCTTCATATCTATTCAAGTAATTAACAATTTGTATCATATTTCTTTCGTTGGGCAAAGAGGGAAATGAATTTTGATTAGTTTTAAAGAATAATTTTTTAACAAAAAAGGGGGCGGCACACTTCAGTCTGAGATATGATACTTTATTATCATAATAATCACACACCAATTAGATATTTGGATTCGTCTTGGAAAATTTCACAATTTAAAAAAAAAAAATCAGTCGAAACGATGTCTGGGAAGTAAAGTTATGAGCATTTTAAATTCAGTAGTTTTTCAGGGTTTTTCCAAGAGGAATTACAAAATTATAAGTTATAAAATTCTTTTGAGTGTGAGTTGGGGAACCCAACATACCATGAGAAGAAAAAAATTGTCACCTATGTGACACTTAAAGGGTTGACGCTGAAAATCACTTTCTTATAGAGTACCTTCAGTATACCCAAATTGGATGTCAATTTCAAAATATTGATCTTTAAGCATCATGGTCATCAAGAACAACACCAATAATAATAATATGACCCCCTTGGCACATCAATTTGACTACTAAAATCTATGAAGGTGTACATATCTTACTCCCTCTAGATTTAAACTTATCACCTCCTATGAGAAAACTCATTATAATTATATATATATTATTTATAATTATATATAGATATACATATATTAGTTAATCAATTAATTATGTATATTATTTATAATTTGAAGGTCTCTGAACACCAAATTGATGTATGAGACCTCCTTTGTTTCTCCTCATCTAAAAGGTTTGATTCCTAAAACTTATGAGGTATACATATCCTACCCATTAACCTCCCCTTAACCTCTTAAAAGAAAACACATATTCTTAACACACATATATATACAAAATACTCCATATTATAAAATATCCATATTATAAAATATTTCTAGATCATAATTTACTTCTAAACAAATAACAAAATCAAAAAACCTACTTTAATTTAACGTTAGAAAACATTATCAATTAGTTAAATTCTCAAAACATCATGATCTTAACTTTTAATAACATTGGGAAAGCGACACACTCTCACATGAAATCCACTATTATTTGTACATTTCTATCTTGACATTACTATAGACAGATCCGTGACTACTATTTTGGATTTTATATGGAAATGAATGCCACGGATTTGAAGAATGACACAGACATTTATAATATTTTAATAATTTTTATTATCAAATATAGTATAAGATCTGAATTTCTTCATAAAAATCAATGATGGAGTAGGTTAATAATAAGACTAGTGATTCCCCATTTTTATGGGCCTCAACATAGATCATCTTCTTCACACTTTATTAGGACTATTAAAGTTTGGTGCTGTGCTGTCACTTCACATTTTATCAGTCAGGAAAGATCCAACTTATATTGGGAAACTTTAATTTTTTCATCGAAGTTATGTGAACACACTCTGCTCAGCAATCGCATCTAGGGTTTACCCGAAGATTTAGCCCATCTCCACTCATAACTAGTGTCAGTGCGGGACGATATGTCACTTGTTGGGCACCCTCGAATTTGAAGAAGCGAATGAGGACAGCAGCAACAGTCTTCATTTGCATGTATGCAAACTCCTTGCCAAGACAAATGCGAGGTCCAGCCTGCAAGTCAATAATACAGCTTATCAATTTCAGGAATTCGTTTTCAAAATACTTGTTCTCACTTCCAAAGATCCAAAACCACGCTCAGCTCACGTACTTGAAATGCTGTGAACTTGAATGGCGACTGGGGTTGGAATAATCCATTCTGATTAAGCCATCTCTCGGGCCTAAACTGGTCAGCATCAGTGCCCCAGAGGTATTTCATTCTTCCCATAGAATAAGGCACATAACTCACCATATGGCCTTTCTTTATTTTGTATCCATCTGGTAGGGTATCATCCGAAATAGCATACTTTCCATCCTGCAAATCAATTTTATTTAAACCAGAAGTAATTCTCTACCATCTAATTTAAATTAGCCTGTTGAGGTTACCGGCGAAATGCATGAAGAAAAATACACATAATGTGACATACCACAGGAAGAGGGGGATACAAGCGCAAAGTCTCTGTTAAAGCTGCATGAAGGTAGTGCATCTTATCCAATACAGTATGCGTCAGTCTTTCAGAGAACATACTTATAGATTCTTCCAGGGACACACATTCATCCATATTGGCCTTGACCAAGTCATGGATTTCTTGAAGTAGCCTTTTTTCGACGTCGGGATTCTGGCAAAGCATATGAAAAAACCAAGAAAGGGTAATTGCAACAGTGTCCCGCCCAGCTAACATAAAATTCATAACAATATCTCGGAGATACTTGTCAGAGTAATTCTCTGGATTTTTCTCAGTTACTGCCATAAAGCGAGACAACAGATCCGGTATTTCCTGTAAATGTTTTTGAAGCCAACGACAGAGAAACAAGGACATAATTAGTACAAGAACTAGTACAGATTACAAATGTGAAAAGAGCAAATCTAACGTTCGATTGACTCTGGGTTTTCTCTGACATTGTTATTTTGGAGAGAAATCTCGTGTCTTCTGGTCTGAATGACATTGTCGACAAAATCAGCCACTGTTTTGATGCTATCCTTTATGACGGCCTCGGATCCTATATTGAAGTATCTTTTCAACTTCCAGGCAGGGTCAAAAAGACGTCCGAAAATCATAGTATTCGCAGTTTCCAAAGCGTTTGCAAAAGATGCCTCTGGTCCAGAGTTGGTAATTGATAAGCTGTTGATCTCTATCCCAAACCCCAATTTACAGATTGCATCCATCGTTGATCTCAGGAACAAACCCTGTAATTAGCATTCATCCATTTCCATAAGAGAGAGAATGGTTCCGCAGAAAAACTAGGGAAAACAAGAAATAAATTTCTACGTGAGAATAATTGCTCGCTAAAATAAGTAACGGAATTTTAAATATAACAACCGCACCTGCATCTCCGCTGACTGGTTTGTTCGATAAGTTTCGAGTAAAATTTTGGAAAGTTTAATTGCATTCTCGCGGAAAACAACACTGCTGAAGTCCCTCAATATTTTAGCTGAGAATTCTAAACTCGACCATTTTCGCTGCTGTCGCCACTGCTCTCCATCAACGTTGAGAATGCCATCCCCAAAGAGGTCTTCCATAACATCATGGATGAACGTTCCCTGTCAATGGTTGATTCAAAACAAACAAGTAAATTAAGACATGATATTATATGATATGAATTAAAAATTAACATACTATGAGAGAATTAGCTGACCTTGACATAGTTTGCAAAGTTAGATTTGAGGATGTGCTCAACGTTTGCAGGATCAGTGGTAGAAATAAGGCTAAAGTTAGGATAAACTATTCTGAATGTTTTCAAGCGTCTGTGGTGATCGTAAAGAAAATCATGTAAACGTTTAAAATTGAGGATGTGATCCACCATTGTGGCAGCCACAGGTGGGTACTCGTCATCATTTCTCCATTTAATTTTGTAAAATAAAACCACCAACAGAGCGGCTACTGCGAGAAGCAGGACTATAGCTGCAGCATACTCCGTGCTCCATTCCATTTCTTTTCGCAGAGACCAAGACAAGACACAAAAGATGCGATTGAGATACAGAATACAGAAAAAGATACAATTGATAGTGCTTCTCGCAGAGACAAAGACAAGACACGAAAGATACAATTGATATGCCGAATACAGAAAAAAGGTACAATCGATATGAGACGGTCCAGAGCTGGACGTCACATACGTAGGCAGCACAATCTCTGGGTCTGGCATCTATCCATCGAGAAACTTTAAATAAAAAATAAATCATGGTATTACGTAAAACGTAATGCATATCAATTGACCATAATCAAGTTTAAAGTTTTTGTTATATAAAGTTTTGTCATATCCGGAACGCCTATCAATCAACACCAGGTCAGAAGATGGAAAACTTAAGAATGGAAAATTAATTGATTAGTTTTCCAATGACAAATCTTTAAAAATGGAAACATAATTTAGAAGTCATGATGTGGAAACATACTTTAGGTCAACTAATAAGGATTTTAGAAGTAAAAAAGCTGATAAGATTTATAGAAGACAAAAAGTTGAAAAGTGTAATCATGACTTCCTAAAAAGCTTGAGCTCCCTAAAAATGATTCTAGAAGTTGAAGAGTATAAGCATAGATAAAAGCATGACCTTTTAAAAAAGATTCTAGAAGTTTAAAAATGATTCTAGAAGTTGAAGACTATAAGCATAGAAGTCTAAGAGTATGAGTATAGATAAGAGATAATTTTAAAAATGAAAATATATTTTACAATGTAGAAATTTTGATTAATTTTACTAGTTTAGTTTTTGATATGGAAACGATTAAATGTTTGGTAATATTTTTGAAAAAATATTAAAATTTCTAAATCTTTTTTATAGAATATGAGAAAACAATTTTATAAAAAAATGAAAATTGACTAATTTTTTTTAGAAAAAAACATAAAAAAATTAGCCATAAATTATATATTACTAGTCAAATTTAAAAGAAAAAAATGTTTTTTAAATTAAAATTATATTTTTAATCTTTTAATTAAATAAATATATTAGTTAATATGTTTCATTGTAGGACAAATCAGACATCTTTGACACTAATAATTTAATGAAAAGGAGTTTTCACTATGAGTTAATTAAGTATCACTTTCTTATGTTAAAAATTATATAAGGTTGAATAATATATTTTAATGAGTATACATTAATTATATATATATATATATATATATATATATATATATATAATATTAAAAAATATATATTTTAAATATATATATATTTGAAATACTTTTTACTCCACAATTTAAAGCATTTTTAAATCATGATTAACTCTTAAACAATGTTTAGAGGATGCATGTTGTGTTGGTTCAATTTTAGTTCGTATAATTATTATTTTTCTTTTTTAAGATCATGATATTGTTTTTATGGCGATAAGTGCCTATGACCCAAGTAAATAATTAATAATCCTCAAGGACTTTTGCTATAGCATGGGCATGAGTGTGAACAATGAAAAAACAAAGGTTATGATAATTAAATCCAAAAGGATCACTTACGATACATTTGTTTATGACAACAATATCTTGGAGGAATTTCCTTCATAAAAATATATTGGAATCGATATTCACCACAAGCACAATTAGAACTATAGCATTGAAAAAGGGATAAACGGAGGGTGGAAAGCTTATTATGGACTCGAAAACAATTGTAAATCACGAGACCTTTGACTTTGGGATAAAAAAAAATCCTCTTTTAGAGTCTCGTCACTCCAACTATATTATATATGAATGTGAATTTTAG
Source organism: Picea engelmannii (assembly GCA_009831015.1). Classification (NCBI taxonomy): domain Eukaryota; kingdom Viridiplantae; phylum Streptophyta; class Pinopsida; order Pinales; family Pinaceae; genus Picea; species Picea engelmannii. Next base: position 738,023 of record ML778918.1, on the reverse strand, counting down.
AGAATCCTGGAGAAAAATAGAACAAATCCAAAAGAATTTTATAACTTATAATCTCAAAATTAAGGGAAATACACCCTATCATATCCTCCTCATAGAAGTAATCATTCCTCCCATTGAGAGCATTGCTATGATTAGATACCTAACATACAAGAACAAGATAAACAACATAGATTAAAAGAGGATCCCCAAAATTGCTTCAAACTCTAGCCAAAACCACTAGTAGCTCAAACTTACAAGAAACCATCATGTAGAATATCGATAACATTACAAATATTATCACTTCTAAATTTATGGACAACATGTGGTGTGATAATGAATTATTGGATAAAAGGAAATGAAATACTACAAGGAGGTGATCAACACCAATTTAGAAGATCAAAATTACTTCTCGGTTTTGAGAAGTGCAAAGAGGCAATTCAACTTTGCTAAAATAAGAATAAACTCTCACTAGCTACATAATGAATTTGGGCGTTGGACAACTCCCAAAACACTGTGGGATGAAATAATGTGTCATCTTTGTAACACTAAGTCTATAGAGATGAAAAACATTTCCTCTTAGATTTCCATGCATATACCCATATTAGATCCCAATTTAAAAATATTTTCCACAATACAAATCTTCCTAACCTCCTAAGTCATTAAAAGTATGGTGATTTTAGAACGCTTTTCTAAATATTTTTTAAACATAGAAATAGAATTTTATAAAAATCAAAGTAACATCTTACCTTTTTAAAGTCCAACAAACCAATTGATGATATATATTAACAATAACAACAAAATAAAAATTTTATTTAAAAAATATACACCAAAAAAATAAATTAAATTCTCAATACATTATTATCTTTACTTTAAAAAAAAAATTGGGAAAACGACATAATCTCACATGAAATACACTTTTAATTCTACATTTCTATCTTGACTTTACTATGGAAACACACATCCGTGACTACTATTTTGGATTTTACATGGAAAAGAATGCCATG
>ML778918.1:714469-736869 GCA_009831015.1 Picea engelmannii | reverse complement strand
TATATATATATATATATATTATAATATTTAAAAATATATATTTTAAATATATATATTTGAAATACTTTTTACGCTACATTTTAAAGCATTTTTAAATTATGATTAACTCTTAAACAATGTTTAGGGGATACATGTTCTGTTGGTTCAACTTTAGTTGGTATAATTATTATTTTTCTTTTTTAAGTTCATGATATTGTTTTTATGGGGATAAGTGTCTATGACCCAAGTAAACAATTAATAATCTTCAAGGACTTTTGTTCTAGCATGGGCATGAGTGTGAACAATGAAAAAACAAAGGTTATGATAATTAAATCCAAAAGGATCACTTACGATACATTTGTTTATGATAACAATATCTTGGAAGAAGTTCCTTCATAAAAATATATTGGAATCAATATTCACCACAAGCACAATTAGAACTATAGCATTGAAAAAGGGATAAACTGAGGGTGGAAAGCTTATTATGGACTCGAAAACAATTGTAAATCACGAGACCTTTGACTTTGGGATAAAAAAAAATCCTCTTTTAGAGTCTCGTCACTCCAACTATATTATATATGAATGTGAATTTTTGGGTTGCAGTGTATCTAGAGAATCCTGGAGAAAAATAGAACAAATCCAAAAGAATTTTATAACTTATAATCTCAAAATTAAGAGAAATACACCTATCATATCCTTCTCATAGAACTAATCATTCCCCCCATTGAGAGCATTGCTATGATTAGATACCTAACATACAAGAACAAGATAAACAACATAGATTAAAAGAGGCTCCCCAAAATTGCTTCAAACTCTAGCCAAAACCACCAGTAGCTCAAACTTACAAGAAACCATCATGTAGAATATCGATAACATTACAAATATTATCACTTCTAAATTTATGGACAACATGTGGTGTGATAATGAATTATTTGATAAAAGGAAATGAAATACTACAAGGAGGTGATCAACACCAATTTAGAAGATCAAAATTACTTCTCGGTTTTGAGAAGTGCAAAGAGGCAAATCAACTTTGCTAAAATAAGAATAAACTCTCAAGAGATGAAAAACATTTCCTCTTAGATTTCCATGCATATACCCATATTAGATCCCAATTTGAAAATATTTTCCACAATACAAATCTTCCTAACCTCCTAAGTCGTTAAAAGTATGGTGATTTTGGAATGCTTTTCTAAATATTTTTTAAACATAGAAATAGAATTTTATAAAAATCAAAGTAACATCTTACCTTTTTAAAGTCCAACAAACCAACAAACCAATTGATAATAAATATTAACAATAACAACAAAATAAAAATTTTATTTAAAAAATATACACCAAAAAAAATAAATTAAATTCTCAATACATTATTATCTTTACTTTAAAATTTTTTTGGGAAAACGACATAATCTCACATGAAATACACTTTTAATTCTACATTTCTATCTTGACTTTACTATGGAAACACACATCCGTGACTACTATTTTGGATTTTACATCGAAAAGAATGCCAGAATGACATAGACATTTTAATAATTAGCATTATGAAATAGAGTATACGGTCGAAATTTCTACATAAATATCAATAATAAACTAGGATATTTAAAATTTGATTGAGTTTTGAAATATTCCAATTACTTTAGAATGGACAAAAACACAAAAAACAAAATCTTCTCATAAATCAAACTTTTTCTGTATTCAAATTCAATTTTGATTGATTTTTCAAATATTTGATTTAGTTTAAAATTAGACAAAAACAATATTTTGTCGTAAATGGAATTATTTTTTCAAACATCTAAATTAATTTAAAATTAGAAATAAAACAATATCTTGTCATAAATGGAATTGAAATATGTAGAACTAAAATTACTCTAAAAGTTTGACACTTATTTCACAATGATACAAGTCTATGTGTAGCATGAATGTGGCCATGAATGAGAATCCATTATCATATAACAATCTATTATTATTTTTTTTACTTTATTCATGGGAACATCTTTCATGGTTTTGCATATTGTGTTTGAATATTTTATTAATATATGTAGTGTTTTAATCAAAAACAAAGATCATCATTTAGTCTGATTACATGGTATCTACATGACATTTTAAGATTAGTGATGCTACATTTTTATGAACTTCAATATAACTAGCACAGTCACATAATTGTGGTTGATGAACGCTTAAAGGTATATTTAATTTACTAATGCATGGCATGTTAGGGAAAAATAACCATCTGAGGCCATCAATAGCAAGCATAGTAAGCAAATAAAGAAACCAGAAAAAGTATCAAGAGGTCGGAATAAATGATAAGGCCACAATAACTTATAGCAGTCAAATAACTTATACAACAATTTGGTTTGTAGCTTGATAGTGACCTTAAAAATCGTTTTTAAAATTTGTTTTCTGTGATCAACAAAAACACAGACATTTAAATAATGAATTCAAGAGATAAGTGAGAACACTAAACAATGGCGAGGACATATAAATTGAACAGTCAAACAAATATAAAATGAGCAAAGCCGAAGAAATAAATTACAAGTTTATGCACTCAAAGAGGCTGGCAAAGTAGTCCCGTTGTTCGAATTACTCAGTAGCCAGATTGTTTAGTATAGAAGTGTCACGACCGGTTTCTCCACTAGTAAGCCTTTAGGTGGTATGCCTTTACCGTATTACAATTGATAAGTTGGCCATGGAAATATCCAGGAGACCATGCATGCGCAGGCGTCACATGGATTGCAGGGCTGTCCATTTTTTAAAACCTTTTTCGTTCAAGGATTTACTCTCGCAGCCTCGATTGAGTTTTTGCGTTTTACATATGCTTTACTGTATATTATTATGAGAAACTTTAAAGGGTTCTGCAGTCCCCCGTGCAGCAGCCACACACCCAGTAAATGTTGGCGTAAGAGTGTAACATGCCACCAAGCCTCTAGGGTAAAATAAGGTGAAGCGCTTCCACTTACTATTCCATGAATATTTAATCTTGTCCATACAAAACTGATTAAGCACTAAAAACCTATTAAGTGTGCCTATTATCAATAGGTATACGCCTTTTGGCGTAAATATATAAATGTGAGCATGTTTTTTTTTTTTTTTTAATTTTCATACTTTATATGTTGGTCAAATTTGAACTTAAGTTTTTTCTAAGTAATTTGTTGACTTACTAATTCTTCTAAATAAAATAAAAAAAAAACATTAAAATTAGTTAAATATAGGATTCTAGATCGTTCTTAGGACAAAGTTTATCTTATATTGATGTGAGTTTCATTTTATCACATATGTTCTTATTGATTATGTGATTTGTTTTATGACTATCCAAATGTATAATAATTTTATTTATTGTTGGAAGATAAAATTTTATTATTTTTTATAATTTGGAATAATTTTTTTTTAATAAGAACTTGGAACATTTATATTATAAAGTGTGGATAAATCCACTGTAGTACAAAAATAAGGGTTATGAATGACCTTCGAGAGATAACATCTTTGAAGATTGGTATTGCTAATACAAAATTTGTGTCCATTGATATTCAACCTTCCCTAGCTATGTCATATCTATTGTATCTCGAAGAATACAGTCTACATAAGAATCTGTTTATATATAACGTAAAACAAAACATAACATTTAAATTTTAAAAATTCATCTACTGCGACATCCCCAAAAGTAAAGTATTTTTGAAATTCAAAATTTGTTAGAAAATTATTCCGTTTTTAGTAAATTCGAATTTGGAAAATTTTTGCCATTTATGGAAATTTCGAATTTCGAATTTGATAAATTGTAACTAATTATTATGACTGTTGGGAAGAGAGTTGATTTGACCCAACAAGCTATTTGACTATGACACTTGTTTGTAAACAGAATATTGTGTTAATTATTGCAGGAGGACAAATGGAACAACCATGTTAAATTTAGTTGACAATGACTCCATGAGTGAGGAACATGTTGGAACTACCTTTGGGCTGATTGTTACAACTGGAAAATCAAGGATTTGGCCATTGGCAGCCCATGAAAATCATGGATTTAGAAAGATGCGAAAATTCCCAAGGGAGGGAAAAAGACCTCGGCAAAAATATTGGTTTGATAAATAGCATATGTGAGGAGGCAGGACGTTGCCTAGTATGATGGGGAAATAAATACTATCACTGATTTCTTGCTGTTATGAACACTATTGCTGAGTGTGAGGCAAGGGGAAGGTTGTTGAAGATGAGAGGCATTTGCTGGGAAGAATTTCGAGTTAGCCCTCATGGACTCATGGTCAGGCTAGGGGGTGAACAGGACAAGTGATTTGGTTGCCCTATTCTAAGGTTGGGAGGAACGTGGTTGTTCCATTTGTTATTCAACAACCTTGCTCAGATATGTCTATTTTCTCTTTCTTTGTCTACATGTCATGATGGATTATTTGCTGATGGAAATTGCTATCTGATTTAAATATATATGAGATGTTTTGTTATTTATTTATGAATAAAACTGTAACTATAAATTTATGGATCCTAATCCATTAATCATGTTAGGAATCTTGTGATCAGTTCGATACATGTTGTATGATTGATTTTTCTCCTTTCTGTTAAGTAATCACCATTGGAGATAAATCCGGGTATCTCAAACATTTCTTACCCATACTACCTGTACATATATATGTTCCTGTGAGTTAGCTCTGATTTGAGGGAAATACCCTATCTGACTGAAACTACCATTGTAAATGATTATAGTATAATAGGGGATAACTTTTCTTATAAGCACCTAAGTTATATATATATGTATGTATATGAAAACAATCATGTGAATTGCAAGTTTTCATTACAGGAAACTACAGTAGATATATTTACATCTGTCAATAGGTATTAAGGTAATGAAAGGCTTTAAGCCTAACTGATTATGTTTTTTTCTAGGTTCTGGAAATTTAAATCAAATGAACCTTCCAACAAAACAAATTTCTGGAACGAAATATCAAAAGAACAATGATTTGTTTACTTAGAATTAAAATAGAATTTTGGGCACACACTCCATTAAAAATTTATAATGTTGTTAACTGAACGAAGAATCATGACAGTTGTTGTAGAAACCATGCGACAATGGAATTAGAGAGATAACAGATCTACTTGACTATCACGAAGTTGGTTTCGAAGAAAATTACAATAATGCAGGAGTAAACTAAAGGTAGGAATTATACTCCTCGAAGACATAAGGATTGATATACTCTGCTTAAATAAACTAACCAACCTTTCGACAAAGACAAGATTTGTAATCATTTTGTGCTTCCCTTGTTTTCAGTATAAGGATATAAGAGAAGAGTTCTATGGGTTTTTTTTTTTAAACATTAATTTTCAACCCAACGCAAGAACCAGAATTAGGGTTTTACCAACCTACGCAGGCACTGCGTTATACAGTCTCCCATAGGGAATACTATTACAGCATTATTTTTCTAAACAAAAATTAAACTTCTAACTGTGCACAATACGATATGTATACCGAGAAACTTCGTCTTTAGAATCTGGGATGATAAGTCCCGAGGAGTTAAAAGGAAAACTCAAATACCTTTCCACAAGAGGATGCTCGAGAAATCCGAGGCTCGGAGATCCAACCCTGTAAGGAGAACAAGCAAAGTTCATTAGTAATTGTCAATATATAATAGATTTGTTTACACGTGCGTTAGAGAACTAAATCACCAAAATATAAATGATTCTGGAAAAAACTCTTAACGAAACATAGAATTAAAATTCTCAGGTTACTCATTTAATAAAGACGTAGGTTCGAGTGTTACTTAACTCAGGCTTCTGGTATCAGACCGCCCTTCCTCTACGCTTTCCTGAGACTCCATCCATGATCCCAATGGGGTTGGAAGTAGTGTGAGTCGCCTGATGGGTACCCTCATAGTATCAAGGGCCCACCATTAGAATTGGGTATCAAATATTTATTCAATCATCCGAAAGGAAAGCTTTAAACAATAACCACTATATTAAAGAAAGGTAAAATGGATCACAAAATTAATTAATAGTTCGATCCTATTTTCTTTATCATTCCCTATGAAATAGAATAAAAACCTCGAGTTAAAATGATGGATTTTATTGCTAAAGTAATCTAATAGAGAAAAAAGGGTAATTGTAAATCAGAGGACATCATTTATAAACCGGTAGGAGACGAATGAAATTGGTCACATCAGAGATATAGATTTCATAAAGAGGATGGTGTAAGGACGAATCCAATTTTTCAAACCCGTATTACTATTCTCTATTACCGTATGAATCTCTGGGGTCGCGACAAGCCTAGTAGACGATCGAGTATTACCATGGTGTTCAGCTAGTAAGTAGACCACAGTTTCTGAGGACAAATTCCCTTTAATTCGAAACAAAAACTCTAATACCTTGAAACCCCACTTATGGCTGAAAGGTCCGTCAGGTACCAGAATGGGGAACTTCAGACATACAATCCATGAAAATACATTCAACCAAAGGGAAAAATAGGCAATGAGTTGTGTCGAGTAATAGGATATCTAGGAATTTCAAATAAACAATGTCATTATATTGAATGCACAAAACCTAAGAACAGATAACAATAACAAGTTTGTCATAGGGGGAAACGACCTTACCCGTGTTTTTTTTTAAAGGACTGATATAGAGGTAGAGGGGACCTACATTAAATACCGAAGTGAAACTGGAGTTAAAACCAACCTTTCTAGGGTATACCAAACGACAAAACAAGCCAAGGAAATTGCCGAAAATGCTTGTCATGCAAGAATCTTCTACTAACATAGAGAGAGAAAGGGAGTTTGGAGGAAAACATTTCAAGGGGGTTTCTTACCTCGCACAGAGTGGCATCCACCTAGAAGGAATCTTAAACATCCTCTTGCTCAGAACAAAATCCATGTTCCTGAGTCCCTGACCATGACACCGAGATGAATAGCAACAAAGATGGTCCTTTAATGTTTTGCAACTGCATAGCGCCAAGAGGGAAATGAAACAATAACACTAGAATTCCCTTTAGGTAGAGTAATGCTGAAGGACTCTAGATCATACCTAAACCATGTCAAAGAGGGTGATATGTCAAAAAACTAGAGTGGGCACAGTATGTCGAGCCTTAGACCAAATGATCACACCTCAGGGCATCATAAATGTCATAGGTAAAGTAATTAATTCAAGACAGTGTCCTCGACAGTTTCGTTTTAATGGTGAAAGTACTTTGGTAGTATAGTTGGGGTATATTCGCCTCACCACCAATTCTAGTTGCAAGTTAAATCTTGTTTATCAGTGCACTAAACCTTGAACCCTAATTATTTAGCATGGAGCCAAAAAAGGAAAATGGCAAGAAAGGGGTCAGTTGCTCCAAAAAAATTATCCACGACCACTCAATCCATGACTTGGGTGATACCTTACCCTAAGAGTCGTGTTTGGTTTTTCTCTCATCCAGTGTTTCCCGTAATAGTTCTAGGATTTGTGCATATAAATGAAATCCAAACTTTATATACTTATGTTTTATGTAAGTGGGAGGTAAGTCCCAAACAATTATGGTGTTTAGTTTTATTTGAATTCTTGCACCTCTAATGAGGGCAGGATAATTTAGTTATTTGTATATGAACCTATATAACTCACCCTTTGATGAGCAAGGAAAATGTGAGTTATGTGGGGTAAGACTAAAACAAAAAAAATAATAATAAAACTATTCAGTATTATAAATTAATGAATGCCTGAGATGTTTATGAAGGCAAACGAACAATTCAGAGTATCCATATTAAAATAAATATATATATATATATTCATAAATTTGAGGTACATTACATCTACCTGGTTCCATTTTGATCTTTGACTTCCCATGTTGCTCCCAAATTGGGTCTGGAAAAGGCTCATTGAGATCTAGGATTTGATTTACTATTGTTGAAGGTACATTCTTAGAAGCTATCTGGTTTATTACTGGGGAACTGGGCTACTGATGACTTATTTCCATCTAGTCAATTATGCTTTGTATAATCTCTGCACTGCTGCATTGCTCTTCGATCTGGCTCCTTTGAGAAAATATTTTGTCTTGCAACCTCTCAATTATATGCATGTGTTGAGAGAGGGTCTCAATATCGAAGTTTAATGTAGAGGTGAGTGTTCCCATGTGGATTTGAAACCTCTGAAACCATGCACACTCCATCTCTGAGTCCGACTGGTCCAATCCAACGAGAATTCCCTTGACTCCCTATGAATTCACGGTCCTTGGCGCAGTGTGGTTCTTCTATCTATTATCCATGCTAGGAGGGGCACAATTTTGTAGAGGGCTAAGATTTTTTTATTTCTAAGAGTCTAGAAATGGAACAAGGAGGTCCCAACAAAGGCCGCAAAGTGAGGATCCTAGAGAGGAAATGAGTAAGCGGTGGGAGAGGTGAAGGGCAAGGAAAAGGAGGCGAAGGGGTTTCCCAAAAACACTAAGGAGAGCCTATCTGTGGCACAAACAACTCTGCATAAACAATGTGAGCCGGGGAGGACACAGGGTTCAAATGGCTTGGCATAAACTTAAAGAAAAATCACCCCAACAAGGATGTTTCCTGGAGATCCTGAGATAAATCACACCATATGACATTCAAAACCAAAATCATGTCAAACAAATGAATCACAACCTTTTCCTGAGGAGTTGTACTTGTACCCTTCAAATCTTCAAGCTTAGGACTTGATCCATCGTCAGCCTGACGATTCCACTTCACTTCAGATCTGTTGCACGCTCAGTCCATCTACTTCAAATCCTTCAACCTATGCTTACCCATGAACATACACCCTAAGATATTTCATAACTTTAACCAATGCATAAGCTTGTTTTTCCATGATGTTATATTTGAGTTCAAAATCTCTTAGACTTTTTCTAAGGAATGTGATTATTTTTTCTTGATTATATTCATTTCTTTGTAAAAGAATTGCAACAATTGTGTCATCAGAAGAAAAAGAGAATATAAGAAATTATTTTGAATAATATGGAATTATCAGCACTGGTGCTTCTCCCAAGTATTTCTTAATGTGATCAAATGAATATATGGCCTTTGAATACCATTTAACCTCACTATTGTTTTTTAAGCATGCATGTTATATCCTTTACCACTTCAACAAAATAAGGAATAAATCTTCTCAAAAATTGGTTTTTCCAAGAAAGGATTGAATCTGTTTCTTATTTCTTGGTACACTAATGAATTTAATTACTTCAACACGTTGAGGGTCAATTTTCACTCCTTCCTTGGAGACAATGTTTCCAAGTAATTTTCCTTCCTCCATGGCAAAATATAAACCATATTTTTTACATTTAACAAAATTTTGTCTAAGATGTTTTAAATGATCATCATCTAATCTAGAGAAATGTTTATGTCATATAATTAAATAAAAATGATTTTTTACTTTTCTCCAAAAAAATGTTATATCCATTTCCCTATGGAATGTTTATCTGCATTCATTAGACCAAAGGTAATTTTGTCATACATCAAGGTTCCCCAAGGTTTGTTAAGCATTGTTAGATCCTTTTATTTTTCATGCACAACAATTTTGTTATAGCCTGAAAAAACATCAATCATAGAGATTATATTAGCTCCTAATACCTTTTGTAACACATGATGCATTTTAGGAAGAGGATAATTATCCTTTAATGAAAATTTATTAATATTCATAAAATCAACACAGAGTCTTATTTGACCATTCTTATTTTGAACAGGTACTAAATTTGCAACCCAAGAAAAGTATCTAAGATGAACTATGATTTTTGCATCTAATAAAGTTTTTAGTTCTTTTTCAATGCTAGTAAAAAGAATAGGATTTTCCTGTGTTATTTTTTTATCTAAATGGCTTAGATCCCACCTTAAGTAGAACTATGTTGAATTATTCTAGTATCATAAGTCTTTGGATATTCATATGACCGTATAAACACTCCAATAAATTATTTAAGAAAATCAACATACCTAATTTTCTAATCAGCGAGAATAATTTTTGATAGCTTGATATTCTTTGGTTCTTGTTCAATAAAAATAATACAATCTTTTACTTCTTCACTCTAAGTGTGAAAAACGGGTTTAAGAACAACATCATCTTTATCAAAAAAATTCTCCATAGGAAGCAATCCTTTTGGAATCTGATTGTTTCTTAATACCATAATTTATGATTAGCAATCATATCTTGTAATTTAATATATAAATGATTAATTTCTTCATTATATTTATCATCTTCTTGATCAATATGAGTTTTATAAAATTCATTAAAAATTTCCAAAAAAATGTAATGTGTTCATCGTCTTCGAATACCTATCAATGTTTGCAATTGTCAGGAATAGAAGGTATGTACTTCATTTCCACTTCATATTTGATATTTGGAACTTTAGGGATCTTGAAAGTATGTTATTCTACTACTAACAAATAATCTTATTGATTTCCATGACTTGGTATTGCATGGATATTGAAGGTCAGGAAGAAATTTTCAATCAAATCCCCAACAAAATTCTTATAGGATCTCATCCTAGGGTGTTTGGCTTGATAGACCTTATTTATTTGTTTAATAATTAATTTTGCATCACCATAGACAATGAGATTTAAAATTTTCATTTTTATGGTTATTTCTAAACCTAATACTAAATATTCATATTCACAAACATTATTGATGGAAAATGTTTCAAATTGCAGTGTAAACAAAAATCGAAAGAATTTTCGAGAAGGTGAAATTAGAATTATACCTACCCCAACACCCTCCTAGGAGGAATATCAATCAAAATACATTTTTACATTCCATTTTTGGGCTATTTAGTTTCACACAAAGGAGAATTTAGAATTTTTTTACAATGTCTTAGTTCACTATTTATAGATAAAATGAAACAATCGAAGTCTTGATCTTTTGAATAGAAAGGATAATTATTGGGATGATTGGGGTAATTGGATTTGTAAGAAATTTTGGTTCCCCTTAAAATTCTCCTGATCTCTCCACAAAAAAATGGAATTGTGGCATATTTCATGTCCATTTATAATGATCCACCTAATTTTCTTTCCCAAAATCTACATAAAATCATTCCATAGTTTACAGGCACATATACCACAACTATATCCATCAAAAGACTTTTGACAAGAATTTGGGCTGATTGCATTGCAACATATTTAATTATCCCTAAACATCTAACCTTTCTTGCATCAACAAAATACAAGTCATTATATCATCTTTGGATTTGTAAACCTAGATTCTTCGTGACTGTTTTAGGAATTAAATTATGAGAAGCACCTGAATCCAACATGAAATCATGTAAAAGATGTTCATGAATAGTCAAAGAAATATAAAATGGTGCCCACTAATTCTCCTCTTTCCTCAATATGAGGTTGAAACATTACAATAGGTATTTCATATTTTATTTTTAATTTATCAGGTTGATTTGTTGCAATTGAACAATCGATCACTTTTAGAACTTGTTTTCAATAAATAGTATGTTTTGCAATTTCTAGAAAAGGAATAGGAATTCTTATCTTATTTAATTCATTTTCCAGATTGAAGGAGTTTCTCATTTCTTTTCAGTTTCTTTATGTTCTTCATCTAGTTTTTTAGTCGCTTGTTGATCATACTTTTGTTTTCAAGTTGTAATTTCCTTGAACCTTTATATATATATATTTTTTTTTACCTGAGTGAACTTGGTTATTTGTTTTAGTTGTATTTGGAGTTGTCCTTGGTCTAAGGCCATATTTTTTATGAATTTCAGCTTGTAAGGCATATGAGAAAACCCTATATTGAGAAGATGATGTATAATTTTGGTTATATTTATCATATTCGTTAAAATATAAATTAAATCTCAAATATATCTCATATTTTTATTAAATCACATGCATATATTAAATGCCACCCTCCATCATATTTGTTTCCTCATCAATATCTTCAAATTCCTCTTAAATTTTATTAGTTCCTTATATAACAACTTGTTATTTTTGTTTTCTTATCTCTTGTTCTCTTGATTCACTTGTAACTTTGACATTTCCTGAAGCAATCATATTAGATTCCATTTGAATATTTTCATATCAAATATCATTTAAATTATTAGATGTCATCTCTCTAAGTATTAAGGAAAAATTTGGGTCAAAAGATCCAACAAAAGTAAATTTTGCAGTTGGTTGTAATGGTTCCACATTTGCAAGGATCTTATTATAAATTGTGTTAAATGTTTTAATGAAATATGGAACAAATTCATTATGTTTATTCTCCAAGCTCCCAATATCAATCAATAAAAATAAAATATCCTTCTTTCCACCCCATTTCCTAAGGAAAGAAGATCCAAGTGCATCCAAAGAATCAATTGAACTAGGAGGTAACCCCTTAAACCATGTCCTCGCCTCTCCTTAAAAAGTAGGATAAAACATCCTCACATAAACATATTCATTCTCAAGGCCTTGATTATCTGTGAAATAATGAAAGGATGATAAATTATTTAGAGGTGTAACTTCATCTTCCCCGTTACATTTGGGTAATAATTTTAGATAATTGTCAGGAAAATCATGTAGATTTCTAGGAATATTTAGAGGGGCATATCTAGTAGTTTCTTTGTTGAATACCCTAGGTGGAGGTGGTGGGTGTGGTGGTTGTTTTTTAGGGATATTTCTTGTGATCACTAGATGATCAATTAACAAAAGTGAGTTCGCAAGAGTGAGTGGGTTGAAGAATAATTTAAATTCCTCTTCTTGTACAGGAACCTTTCGAAACATTCTAGGATAAATCATGGGAGAATGTTTTGGATAATCTATAGAAGAATGAATCTGGGATATTACAGGAGAGTCTTTCAAAGATAGTTCAATATAAGTTTCAGTAAATATTTCAAGAGATTCACACACATGAACTGAAGGTGGATATTTTGGAGAATTTGGAGTAGACTATTTAGGAGATGTTAGAAGCGAATATTTATGGGATGTTGAGGAAAAATATTTAGAACAATGTTCTAAAGAAACAAAATATTTTCCCTTTGATTTTGGATCATAGGAAGAAGAGGGATTAACAATAGTGCAGAGGTGTTGTAGGTATTTTCCTAGTATTTCACTTAGACAATATTTTTTATGGGTATTTTATTGTTGTGGTCTTTTTTAGGACTGGGTTATCCCCAATTTGTTTCCTTCCTAATGCTAGGATTGAAAATGTGGAGTCGTCAGGTGAAATATTTATCCTTCCTAACTCTTATTCACCAACAAGGAGTAGGTTTTCCTATCATTATGCCTAGGGAAAATATATTTTGTTTAATTCAGTCCATGACAACGGTGCCAAAATAATGTTGTAAGCCTTGATATGTTTTTGGCTAGGAAACTATGCCAAGGAATCCATTTAAAATTGTTTGATTTGGTTTAAATTGGTTTTTCCTAAAACCTAATGTTTTTTTTATTTATCTTAGGCCTCAATTTCTAATCTATAATGATTATAGATAATTTTTTGAGGGAGCAATTTCTATGTTTTAGAAAATTTAAAACTTAATGAATGAAATAGGAATTAGGGAAAAAAAAACTTATTGTAAAATAATGTATCTTTTGATAAATATTATTTATCTTTTTAGATAGAGGAAATTGTAACAAAGTATGTATCTGAATCAAGAATATAAAATGAAAAAATAAACAATTATTTTCTATTCAAAAGGAAAAATAAATTAAGAACGGGTCCTATCAATACTCATAGTATATCTGAGAAATATGTAGCTTTAATGATTCCTTTCTAGTTTGTAATAGTAGTGGTTGTACTAATTTATCACAACTATGATATCAAATACATTTTATAAGAAACTATAGACATGGAGATAAAATCAAGAACATAAATCACTAGAACCGAGACATAAAAATTGTGAATCACTCAAAGCATGCAAAATTTTATTAAAGATGTGTTCTTTTCTCAGGCCAAATGCTCCTTTATGTTTAGTATTTCTAAGACCTTTATACAAATCGGGACATAATCAAATGTGGTTATTCCATCCTATTTACTATCCTTTGATATACAAAAATATCTTTGACTCCTAAAAATAGGAAGATTTGGAAGACAACTATTCCAATTCATGATTTTCCTCAACTCTCTTGATGACTCATTTAGTCAAAAGATGGGTGAGAATTTTCCAAGTTTCACTTGATGGATAGTTGAATGACTTCATTTTCCTATATGAAATTTATATTTCAGTGTATTTCCCACATGTAGGAGGGCTTGGAAAGAGGTTTTTGATTTTCCAAAGAAGATAGAAATCATCTATGAGTAAATCCACAATAATCCATCCTCTAAAATTTTCAACCATGCCATGGAAATTTTACTCACTTTCCCTAACCATGAAAAAATTATTCCTGTAAATCTCAAATGATAGAAAATTCCCTTTATCATTTCAAGATGAAGGAAGTCCCATTTTTACTATGTTTTAAAATTTGTTGGTGAATTTTGGCACAGGCCATTTTGGGGAAAAGTGTGGTAATTAATGACGTCAGTGAGTAAATGGAACAAAGAAGGAGTGTGCATTGGAAAATGGGGAAAAGCAGTGTCGGAAAACCAAGAAATTCAAAGAAAGGATGAAAGATGCAGATCAATAAGGAAAATAGTTGGATTTTAGACTAGCCGTGCTCATGGAGTTAGGAAGTGGAAAAACCTAATCCACCTAGGGTTAGTGAATTAGGGTTTTGGTCATTTTTTTAATGGGTAATTAACCCCTTTTTGTAATATAAATATGTTGTCACGAGATAGCAGATGTATACAGAAATGTATGAGAGGTGATAGAGATATGATGAGATAGAGACAGACAGATAAAGATATGCATTGTAATCGAGGGTAAGATCATAAGTCATGAGTTATGGATCTTACTACAATATTTTCATCCTCAAATGTAATGCACGTGACACTGTAACTTTGATGCAGAATAATAAAATATATAATAAATCCAAATATTTGTGGACATAGCTCGGGGGGTGAACTAAGGTAAAATTTGTGTCTCTGTGTGGAATTCTTTTGTTATTTCTTGAAATATTTTAAGTTATGATGAACGGACTAATGTCCCAGTGGTAAAATGTAGTGCACAATAGAGTAACCAGGATAATTACTGTAGAATAAACCATAATGAATAGAATTGATTATTGATTGGTATATATGATATATAATGATGTGTTGATGTAATAGAATAATAGATCTGATGTGTTTTAAGGTAGAAATAATTTCTCTCATCCCCACATAAGTCTCCCTTCCAAGATTGTAGAAATATGGGTCCTACAGTCACCCATAAGCCATCTCGAGTGAGACTGCACTGTGCACTCTGTGCATAATGTTTCCTTTTGTTCTCCAAAAGGGACGATGTTTTGCATGTTTTTTTAGAAATCTAAAGTACAACCTACGTCAACAGAGAAATGTCCAAAAAATGGTTTTGGTGTCGGTTGGAACCCAAAAGAACAAATTGGAAGGGAAATGCTGAGAAGAAAATTGAAGATAATGAAGTATTAGAAGGGGATGTTCAGACCATGTAATCCCACTATACAGGATATCAAATGATGGTTGAAAACAAAAGAGCTCGAAATTGCACAAAAAGACAATATAAACCCTAAGTATACACCACACATGTATTTGGAGAGGTACATGTTCACTAATGTTCATGAGACATTTTTTTTTGAATTTCCACATTTGTTGCAAGAGTGGATACTGATTGAAGGACACTCACCCATCTAACCAGATAATACCATGTAATATCCCCTTCATTAAGAATAAATGTAAGTGAGTACAAAGTGGTAAAAAATATTGTGTTTTTTTTTTAAACAACAGTTAGGACAAGTGTTATGTGAAAATAACATACATCAATATTTACACATTATGTTCTCATCTATATCACTACACAGAAATATTCAGATACAACATCATTGTTATACATAGATCAATTATATCATATAAAGATAACAAAAGATGTCTACCGACTCAACCTACCCTGGAAGGTTAGGACCTCTAGGACACATAATCAACGCTCAAGTCCATGATTCATCTAATTGATTTTGACCATTTAAGGTCTCAGGACTAACAATTGTTCTGAGGAACAAAGAAGTATCTAATTCCCATAACCAACTCTAACCTAGACTCAAGACTAAATTCGACAGTAAGGTACTTAATCATAACGCAAGTAAATTCATTCAATAACTCATTATACTAGTACATAATTTGTCAATTCATCATTCAAATTTCACATCATAAGAAAATACTCAATTGTTTGGTTTCATTACAATACAAAATCATCGCTATTATCATATACATCTCAATGTTATAATCCACTTTGTAAGTTAAACAATTAACAATCCATTGTGGATAACAATATCATTTAATTTAGTACTGAATTTAACATAACAATATACATAATACCCTCATTGGAAATAATCAATTTCTCTTCAATTTAGACTTACAATTCATATTAAATTCATACCTCTAACCATAATTGTCAACAACAATTCTGTAGTTTTTAATAGGTGATTCATGTTTCGAGGTATATAAAAATCACACTAATTGCATAACAAACGTTATCACATCAATCTCGATCGTGGATTGTGCAATTAAACTTTTATCTTATATCCAAGGCATAGTTATCTTATATCAATTGCATAGTTGTTGTTTAACACTTATTAAGGTAGTCAAAATTTATTGTTAAAGAACCAACTTAATTCTAATGTTTCAAGACATTTCACAACCCATTTACTTACTAAATTTTAATCCCCACTCTACTTTGTATCCATAAAGTTATAATTTAAGATCCTCTTGAGTAAAATATATAATATTATCTCTATTACTATAATAGTATGGTATTTCTAAGTTAAATTTGTTTCTTCAACTCTTCAACCATTCTTCCTAAATGAACATCACCCTTTATCACTTAATAAGTTTTACCATATCCTTATTAACCAAAATTATTATACTTTAACACTCTTAATATAAAAGATCTTATTATAATAATTATAATTATATAGTTCATCACTAAATAGTTCAATAACCATTAATTCATAAACATTCCAAAGACATTACATAAATGAAATGAATTTTTGATCATATTGTTAATTGAAATCAATCCAATGGAAGAATAGTGGTGCATAAGAGGTGCTAAACCATTTTAATGTAAATATTGTTAAGTTTTATTTTATTGGGATAAATCTCAGTCATTCTTGAAAACCTTTCTTATTTTGTGAATTTCATTAGTAGTCAATATCTATGTAACAACCCACCGGAGAAAAACTGAATGTATGCACATATACAAAAGGTCTATTTTTTTTAAAGGTTTAATATATTCTATTACTAAATGTAAGTGTCTAACTAGAGACACCACACATTAATCTCGCAATTCATCACGTTTACTTTTACAAGGGTTGCGCATATTGCACCATGTTAATTTAATCTACAACATATGTATTAAATTACAATCAACACTAGTAATTTATTTAATCTGTTAGTTTACTATCTTTTACTAAATTTGTTAGAATCATCACATTAATATTATTCCTAGAAAGAAACAACCAAGGTGACATACATCAATATTGAAAATAGTAATGATTCCCTTACTAAATTTGATTAATAATAATCATGTTTAGATAATTCATTTAGGTACTCTTATTCCCCCTTAACCCCCCTAGCCATAAAGGGGACACACACAAGAAACCAAAAATAGTAGCTCCAAGCTTGCCTCACAAGGAAGAGCTTCCACTCTTTCTTCAAGCTTGGTATCCCAACTCTCATAAGTAAAACACAGTCCACAATAATTTTGGCAACATAACCTTACCAAGAATAACTGAGATTTCATTTTCCTTCCACCAAATTTATTTTATAGAAATTTCCTCACTCACACATGTACCCATGCACAAATAATTAACTTTTATATTAAATTAATTATGGTTATTCACCCGCACACTTGTCACATTCTCCCAAAGTTGCACAAGTAATTACCATTTTTATTTTATTTTAAAAACAAATTTCCCTCACATTACCCAATGTGTTCCTACTTTCGCTCTTAGTTGTTTCTTTGTTCCCCAAATTCCCATTTAATAAGTGTCTTCTAACTAGATCTTAGTCAGGGTTGGATTAGGAGTCTTCTTCTAGTTAGACTAATGGTATATTGACTCTAGATACAATTCTATGTGTACACCTATTCTCTCATAGTTTATTTATTTCAATTTTAAAAATCTCTTTTATTATTTTCATGCACAGATGTGCATTTTATCCAATCTTTAGATTTTTCTCACATTTTCCTAGAAATTGAATTATCTCAATTCTTTTAATTTATTTAATATTTCTATTTAGTCCCATAATTAAACTTAGACTTAGGCTTAGTATTAGAATTAGGCTTATAATCTTATTAGGATTTTCGATTAATAATTTATTGTTTAATTAATTAATGCATTCTAACAAGGTCTAAAAAAAACAATTCATTGTTTTCTAGGCCACCTAGATTTATTGACTCAAGTATTAATTACACGACATGAACTTCAAGATGCACCTCTTGTTGATTAAGGTTGGTTGTCATTGATGTCAACCCTTGAAGAAAGACTCGTAACACAAAGGCTTGGGTAATGGAACCAATATTGTTTGATGTAAATATGACTCATTATTGTTTTGTCATTGTTGATAAGAAGTAGATATGGATGAACTCCAAAGTGGTCCCCTTATGGTGAAAGCCCTCACGGGAAGACGCTTTGTTGAGTAACATAACCCATTATTAATTTTTGAATAATGAGATGAAGTAAAGTGAATTTGTCAGGGAAACTATCCTATATGGATAGTTCTTATCATGTCATTTCTGGTGGTATGTGGAATGTCACATAATTCCTCATGGTTAGAGAGTTATGGCCATGAGAAGTTTGAGACCCTAGGTTTGGGTAATGGACCCAAGTTTGTTTGATAACACCATTCTATATGTATAGTACATGTTATGACATTTATGGTGGTATGTAGAAGGCCACATAACTCCTCACGGTTTGAGATTTACGGCCTTACGAAGTTGGAGGACCCTCATATGTCATCTAGAAGCCCCAAAAGGTCAAAGTAATCAAAGTGGTTTAGGAGATTTTAAAAGGTAAATAATAAAGTGAAGTGATGAGTGTATTATAATTTAAAGTGAATACAAAATAAATTATTTCAATAATAAATTTAATGGATAAATTAGAAGTGGACCCAACCCTAAAATAAGGAAAGTGGGCCAAATGACCTAGAAGATGTTTTTAAGGAAGCTACTTGGAGAGTATAAATAAGAGGAAAGGCTCTCTCATTTGAATCAAACTTGAGAATATTGAATATATATATGTGTATGAGGTAACCAATGATATATAAACCATAATTATGAGTGAAGGTGAAGAAAAGAAGGCCGAAATGAAAGGAAGGATAAATTATTTTGATGGTACTTTCTAAGGTATGTTATTTACAGGTCATCTCACCATTTTCGCTATAACTTTTTTTCTATAATGATTTGGGACGTGAAATTGCTATGAAAGTGATAAAACATATCCAAGTATCTATGGTAAAAAATTCAGCTTGTGGGTCATTTTATATTTGGAGTTACACTCCGTGGAAAATAGGGTTTGTGGCTAGTCCTGAAACTAGTCAAACTCAAGTGTTTCGGGTAAAAACGTCATAACTTCTTCATAATAGATCCAAATTGAGTGACACAAAATGTTTTGGTTAGGGGATAGTATATAGTATTATTTGTAATATTTTCATATCAATTCACCAAATATTTTGTGTAGGGCACTCTCTACAATTTCGCTCTCTAGAATAAGCCAGAATTCAGCAAGGTATGTCATTTTTTCTATAACTCCTTTTCTGAGAGGTTCCAAGTAGTGAAACTTGGAGGAATTTCATAAAACACACTGACGAACATTATGTATCAGTTTCAGAGCTTTATACATTACAGGTTCAAAGTTATGATTACTTCAAGTTAGGGTTGTTGACTAATCCAAAACTAGGCATGTGAGACTAAAGAAAAGTTTGATGAAAATGGTAGTCTCTTGTTTTTAAAGTTAAGGAAGGTTTGCAGGAATGTGATCATATATACTAGGTCTATTATAGAGATACAAATCAGATTTGGATGATGAAATTGATGAGGGATTTTGGTTATGGTACATGTTGATTACATGGTTGAGACAAGTAGTTGATGAGTTGGCGCACATACATGAGGTGTATAGTTGATGATGTTGGCACATATTGATGAGTCATAGTTGATGAGTAGTTGACACATGATTGGTACATACTTGGTACTTGGTTGGATGCACTTTTTTATGGTATAGGTTGATTACAGGTTGGTGCATGGTTGATGCACTTGTTTATGGTACAGGTTGATTACAAGTTGGTGCATGGTTGATGAACTTGTTTATGGTATAGATTGATTACAGGTTGAGGTACAGGTTGATGCATGGTTCATATTTATTGGTACAAGTTTATAGCGGTATATCTCAAAGTGATAGTGTGATAGTGGTTCTATCATTCTACTTCTACTTCAGCGTGGAAGGATGGGGCAAGGACAGGTGGTTGTAGCCACCTTTCGATTGTAGCCAGAGAACATTGGGGGTTGTAGCCAAAGAATTGGGGAGTTGGAGCTTCCCTCAGGTTGTAGCCTGAGAAGCTAGGGAGTTGGAGCCTCCTTCCAGTTGCAGCTAGAAAACAAAGGAAGTTGGTGCTTCCAATGAATGTAATTCTTCAAGACATATAAGAAAAAATATTATGTAGTTTTCTCCCGATTTGGGTTTCCATGTAAAACACTGGTGTATTGTGTATGTGTGTGATTGTTTATTTCTTACTGCTCATTATTGGATAATAATTCTACATTGATATAACATTTGAAGAAAAATGATTATAATTACGCTATTACCGATTCACCCCCCCTCTCAGTAATCCAACAATTGGTATCAGAGAAGGTTCCTTCAGAAATCAGTTTAACCACTGAAAGGTAGATTATGGAGCGTACCAACTCGTATAAAAATGTAATACCACAGTTTGATGGACAGAAGTATATTTTTTGGAGCATAAGGATGAAGACATATATAAAGGCACAATGATTTCAATTTTGGCAATCAATTTTAGATGGATACACAGCACCAATAGTTCCACCAACAAATGACAAAGCAGTGAAACTCGGTGAGAATAATTCCAAATCCATAAATGTACTTTTGAATGGTCTCAATGATACGGTATTCACCAAAGTTGCACATTGTAAATCTTCTAAAGAGATTTGGGACAATCTTCAAAATATTTATGAAGGAGATTCAAAAGTCAAAGCAGTAAAGCTTCAAACTTACAGAGGTCAGTTCAAACAACTAAAAATGAAGGAAGATGAAGATATCACATCCTACTTCTTACGAGTCAATGAAACAACGAATGCAATCATAGGATTGGGAGAAGAAATCGAAGAATCTATAATTGTTCAAAAGGTACTAAGATATCTTCCTATGAGATTCAACCCTAAGATATTAGCACTATAAGAAAGATCATATCTAAACTCAATAAGAATGGATGAACTACATGGAATCTTCACAGCATATGAGATGAGAACTGAACAGGAAAATCCAGATGTAAAAGAAGCAACCTTTAAAGCATCCAAAAGATCAAAGAAAAAGAAAAATGAACAAGAAGAATATAGTAGCAACATCGACGTCTCGGAAGATGATGAAGAAGTGGCCAACTTCGTAAAAATACTGAACAAGGGAACCAACGGTAGGTACAGAGGTAAGCTTCTTTTAATTTGTTTTAATTTGGATGGTGTTGGTCATTTTGATAACAAATGTCCTCATAATAAAAAGAGAAATGATGGAGGTTACTCAAAAGGAAGACAAACATATAAAGGTAAAAGAACTAAAAAGAAAGTTTTCAAGAAAAACTTTTGCACCAAAGAAGACATCTCATCATTAGATGAAGATGAAGTCAGTGACAATGAAATAGGGAGAGTTATGTTCATGGCAGTAGAAGACTCTGATAAAGAAGACTCTGAAGAAGAATATGAAGAAGCATATGAAGAAGAAATTGAAGAGGCAGAAGTTGACCTCCGAGAAGAATTAATTAGTGCCATAGAAGTTATTAGAAGAGAAAAAAAGAAAAGCAAGAAACTACAAGCAGAACTAGATAAGAAAAAAGACACTCAAGAACTAGAACAAATGATCACAAAATTGAAGGTTCAAATAGAAGAAGATAAAATAATTGAAGAAGCATTCAAAGAACAGCTAGAAGGAAAGGACAGGATCATTGGAAACTTGGAAGCAGAGATTGTCACACCAAGAAAGGATATTCAAACAAAAAATATGCAGAATAGCTCAAAATTTTTGGATGACATTATCAACAGTCAAAAATCTTATCTTGACAAGTCCAAACTTGGATACAATCAGACAGAAAATGGATCAAGCTCCAAAACAACAGAGCAAGAAACAAATCCAAAAAGTTATGCAAAAACAATCAAAGGGGATAAAAAGATATACAAGGAAGATTACAGGGACACTCCTCCACCAAGAAGA
>ML778918.1:644003-704347 GCA_009831015.1 Picea engelmannii | reverse complement strand
AGTTCTTGTTTAATTCTTGTTAATACCTTTATTGTTTTCTTTCTAACCTTTTGCATTACAGCTGTCATGACTAGAAGAGCCCAACTAGGCATGTAAGTGCTCACTTTTTGCTCACACATTGACGAAAAGAGCACGAACAGTAGTGGTTCATGATGATCCTACCACTTTGGACTTGTCATTTAGACATTCTTGTTGGTAATGTGGATCTCCACATGTCCATCATCAAGTCTTTGGTCCAGTGCTCCTGGTTCCCAAAGTAGAAGTTGTTATCCTAACAATCTGTGATGCTAGTCTGTTCTATTGAACAAGCCTAAACTATTATTTTTGTTCTAGACGACATTGTTGCTACTATTGTGGTCCTATGTAAATATTCCTCTTCTAAAGAGTCTGTCATCATGGTGTCATGAGCATAAGTCCTCTTGACGTATCTCAATGCCCTGAAGTTTTTCGGGCTGGTGTCTGATGTTGTTTCACTCTTGATGATGTATGTATAGTCGGTCTAGAAGGATTCCTACCCTAACCACCATTTTTCAACTCTTCCTTAGTTATGAAGGCCTTCTAATTTGCATCGTGCAACTTCTAAGGCATTAGGATCCTCACCTTCTCATGAATTTTGAAGTTAAGTTCAAACACAAAATTGTCTACCTTTAATGTTTATGTGTTCAGATGTGAAGCATACCTAAGTAGCTCCATAAATATTTCCTTATACTCTTGCATCATACGATCACCCTGTCATAATACATTGAAATCATTAAGATGACACTCAATGAATTCCTTAGACAGGTACCTCTCCCAGAATCATTCCTCGAACAAATACCATGACACGTCTTCGACGATCATGTTTAATTGAGGTAAGAACATCTTCCATCATAGACGAGAACTCCTCTTTAGGTGAAATACTACCATGTGGAAATTCATGTTGGAGGTGTAATCATGCAGCACGAAGCACATCACCATATTCTCCAACCATGCCCTACCCACTGAGCCCTCCATGGCACCCATGAACTCGAGAAAATTCACCTTCTCTAGTTTTCTGTGTATACTACTACTATCATCTACTGTGTGTTGTGAACCCTCATTGGGCATAGATGTTGTACCCTCATCTCGATCTAGGAGTTTGATCAACACCTCTAAAATCCTCTGGAAGGATCTCATCATACCTACCACATCTCCCATAGCAACCTTCTCTTGCTCAGTAATATGCTCATCTCCCTGGGGGTTAGACCCCTATGGGGTGGATACTATCAAAGGTGTCACACCTCTTCCTCCAGAACCACATCATGTACTTTCCCTACATCCTCTAACCATGATTACCTAAATGTACAATTTCAAAATTTTTATCATATATATAATTTTAATCATTTATTTAACACAGTGGAAGGCATAATGTTCCAATGTCATAGGGTTGAACCCTCTCTGATACCATATGTAACAACCCACCGGAGAAAAATTGGACATGAATATAAAAATGAATACTACAAATGTATGCACATATAGAAAAGGCCTATTTGCTTTTAAGGTTTAATATATTATATTACTAAATGTAAGTGTCTAACTAGAGATGACACATAGTAATCACGCAATTCATCACTTTTACTTTTACAAGGGTTGTGCATATTGCACCATGTTAATTTAATCTACATCATATGTATTAAATTATAATCAACACTAGTAATTTATTTAATTTGTTAGTTTACTATATTTTACTAAATTGTTTAGAATCATCACATTTATATGATTCCTAAGAAGAAACAACCAAGGTGACATACATCAATATTGAAAATAGTAATGATTCCCTTACTAAATTTGATTAATAATAATCATGTTTAGATTAATAATAATCATGTTTAGATAACACATTTAATAACTAAAACAATTCTTGACCTTGTTGATTAATTGTAGGTCTCCAAAAAAGTACAATGTGAATACATATAGGAAAAGTAGAGAATCTAAGGGTGCATAAATTAATTTCATTAATTATTAAATTCATTTCTGAGCTTCTAATCTATAACTATAAATTTATTCGTGGTAATAATTCCTTTCATAGATAATCAATAATTAACATCACGACCTTTTATAACCCAAGACTCCAATCAACATTATCAATTACCATATCGTTACGAATGATAATGATGATGATGATGATGATTAGCGTCCACTAAGACCTGAAATTGTCTATCGGATCTTAAGAGGGTAAGTGATTACTTGTGATTCTTTATAATTTTGTTTTTGTGTTCCAAAAGCATTAAGAGAAGCTTTCCAAGATCACCATATTTTTGTTGAGTTAAGAGGTTAGGAAGGTTGGTAGTGTGATAAATATTTTGAAAATGATATCTAATATGGGTATAGGATGGACAATCTAAGATAAAGTGCTTTTTATCTTCAACCTTCTTAGTGTCACAAAGGTGACACACTCTTTCATCCCATGGATTTTTAGGAATTGACCAACGCCCACTTTCACTATGGAGCTCGTGAGAATTTGTTCTTATCTTAGCAATGTTTTTTTTTTTCTTTACACTTGGAAAAACGGATAGATAATTTTGATATTCTAGATTAGGGTTGATTACATCTTTATAATAACTTAATTTTTTTTTCCCTCTAAGTCTTTATCACACCACATCTTTTCCTTAAATTTTGATTTGACGTTTTTTTTAATAGTATATTTATTCTGCAAAATGGTTTATTCCATGATTCCCCAATAGTTTAGCCAAGAGAGGGTGTCTTTATGCCATCCTTGCTTGAGTCGATGGTGGTTATGACTTGATTTTGAAACAATTTTAGGTAGCCTATGATCTCAATGGGGGAGAGGCTTGTTTATAAGAGGAGGATGGGATAGGGAGTATTTCTTTTAATTTTGAGATTATAGGTTATAAAATTATTTTGTATTTGCTCTATCTTGTTTCTAAGAGGAGGATGGGATAGGATGTATTTGATTTAATATTATGATGTAAGGATATTATAAATATAATTATATAATTTTGTATAAAAAATAAACAATCAAGAGGAAAATAATACTTGGAAATAATGTTGTAAGCGCCAATTGTAAGTGCCAGTTCTAAGAGTCATTTGTAGTTGAGAGTCCAATTTTCTTTGGTTTGCATGTAACAGACTCAGTAGAGTCTTTTCCTATTTAAGAATGTAATTAGTCTTCATTGAATAATAGAGAAGTGAGCATAGCCTCACCATGTGTTTGTTTGACATATTTTATCTTGGTATCAGAGCCATAGGGAGAGGTGCGGAAATTCATAGAGGTCCACAGGTCCCTCCTCTGGAAGGGTGCGGCGGCACACTACTCGGCCTTTCGGTGAATCTAAAACGGAGAAATTTCTGCATTCGAAATTAAATTACAGTGCAGAAAGTGTTGGAGATTTCCGCAGTCTATTAAAGAGGGAGGTGCGGAATCCCAATAGTTTATTAATGTGTGAGGTGCGGAAACCTTAATGTTTATGCATGCCTGAAGTTTCAAGGAAAAAAAAATGTGAATGTTAGAGTTTGAAACTAATGATTTTTTATTAAAGTGGATACATTTTTTTTAATTAAATGGATATTTCTTATTAAGTGAAGCGTGGAGGTGAATGAAGCGTGAAGAATTATAAAGGATGTATTTTTTAATTAAAAGTGGATAAAGTGATTTAAGAAAAAAAGATTTATTATTAAAGATGGATGCATGTTGAGTTTAAACTTTATATGGACTATAAAGTTTATTATTTTGAAGTGAATGTTTTGAATTTTTATTCAAGGTGGATATATTTGAAGTATCAAATTAAAAAATGGATATTAAAGTTTATTCAAGAGAATATTATTTGTGATATTCTGTGTGTGAAAGATGAGAACAAAGGTAGAGTTGGATCAATAGATCCAAAGGAAGAGCGACGGACGGCTCAACATAGGATAAAACTTGACAGAAAGTTGCATATCCTTGGTGTTTCACTTGCAGAGACTAAATTGTAGCAATGGCAAATCCGCTGGCAGAGACCTACCTCAATCAAACCAACAAGTTAGATGGATCAAAATTAATTAACTGGAAATTCAAGATGCAGACACTCATGGAAGGCTATGGTGTCTGGAACATTGAAAAGGGAACTAAACTGAAACCTGATGCAGTTGCAGGTGCGACAACAACACAAATTCAATATTGGGAGAAGAATGAAAACAAGTCAAAGGTATTGTTGCACATGTCAGTTAAAGATAGCATAATTCCACATATTAGAGATGCTACAACTTCTACTGCAACGTGGACAATGCTTAAAGAATTGTATGAAACTAGCAACACAAATCACATTTTGTTTCTGAAAACTAAATTGCTAGGCATTAAGATGGATGGAAATGAATCTATTAGTTCATTTTTGGGTCGTATTAATGAGGTGAAAGACAAGCTAGTAAATATAGGGGAAACGTTTTCCAACATTGACCTAGTCACTATTACCTTAAATGGTATTCTAGAATATTATCATATGTTCATAACAGGTCTTCCAGCAAGGGAGAAACCTCCTAAGTTTGAAGAACTGACAGGTATTTTATTACAAGAAGAAGAGAGGCACGAGAATCTAAAGCCTCATAATACAGATTTGGAAATGTGGTCAAATAAGAGATCCTCAAGAGGGAGATCAGGAGGAAGAGGCAGAGGAGAAAGTTCATGGGAGAGAGGCGGTTCATGGAAAAGAGGCAGTTCATCGCAGAGAAGACAATCTCCAAATCAAGGTATGCAATCTGACAGGAATGAGTCAAAGAGTTGTTTTTATTGTGGTCGACCTGAACATATTGTTAAATACTATCATAAGAAGAAGAACGATGAGGCTAGGAATAAACCTAGAACACATTCAGGTCATTATGCAGAAAAATCGTAAAATTATGATCTCAGATTATTTATTTCTTGTGATGATATTGATGAACCCCCAAATTTTGAATCATGAGATCTTAGGTTGTTTGTGTCTAACGCTGCTTTATCTGTTCAAACAGATGATTCTGATGCCTGGTTTGTGGATTCTAGAGCATCAGTACATATGAGTTGTAATAAAAATTGGTGTGCTAATTTTAAAGAAACACAGAATGGTGCTAGCATATATCTTGGAGATGAGCATGCTCATCAGATCAAGGGATATGGAGACATTCCTATGACATTGCTAAATGGTACAATTTGTCACATTCGCAATGTTTTTTATGTGCCAGGAATAAAGAAAAATTTGATCTTTGTGTCCACCATTACAGATCGAAACTTGAAGGTTGAATTCTTCAAGAATTATTGCATAGTGAAGGATCTGCTATACCACTTCCAAACTGTTGCAATGAGAGTAAGAGAAGGAGGCCTATACAAACTTGATGTTACTAGCAAATCACATCATGCACTGACTTCTACAACTATGCCAACAAATATTCTTTGGCATCAAAGGTATGGACACATCAATCATCCTAATTTATTATTATTACAAAAGAAGAATATGGTTGAAGGACTTTCCATGTTAAATAATAAAAAGGTTTCGTGTGATGGATGTGCATTAGGAAATATGAACAGAGATGAATTCCCCTCTAATCCTGATAGAAAAAAGAGAGATGTGTTAGATCTTGTGCATACTGATGTTTGTAGGCCTATGCAAACTAGGTCTTTAGGAGGTGCATTTTACATTATGTTGTTTATTGATGATTGCACGATATACACATGGGTTTACTTCCTTAGATGAAAAAGTGATGTTTTCGAGTACTTTAAGGAATTCATAACCATGGTGTAAAAGAAGATAGGAAAATCTATCAAAAGCCTCCATTCAGATAAAGGGGGAGAGTATAAATCAAGGGACTTCAAAAAATATTGCAAAGATCATGGAATGGTATAGCAGTTTACAGTACCTCAAACTCCACAGTAGAACGAAGTCACTGAAAGGAAAAACATAACTCTGGTAGAGTGTGCACGTAGCATGATGAAAGGTAAGAATCTCTCAAATGTATTTTGGGTTGAAACCATAAATACTGTAGTTTATTTAAAGAATAGAAGTCCAACAAGGTGTCTTGATAATGTTACTCCTTTCGAAGCCTTGTATGGTTCCAAACCTGTAGTTCATAATTTGAAAGTATTTGGGTGTAAGGATTTTTCTCATATTCCAAAGGAGAATAGGATGAAATTGGATGCTAAAGCCATTAAATTTATTTTCATTGGCCATTGTTCTGAATTTAAAGCATACAAACTGTTTGATCTTTCTACTCACAAAGTATTTGCAAGTAGAGATGTACTTTTCCATGAGAAGGAAGCAAGAAATCATGACGACAACAGTCATGAGGAATGGTAGAGACTTCTTGATGAAGGAGTTAAAGAATATCAGCAACAACCACCACAACAACATCCACCATAGCAGCATCCATCACCGCAGTGACAGTAGTAGCAGCAATAGAAAGGACTCAGTGATATGGACAATTCAAGCAGTCACGGTTCACCTAGAGGTGAAGATAGATCTTCACAAAGTGGGGAGGAAGATAATCAATTGAGAATATCTTCACGAAAGATTCATCTTCCTAAGAGGTATAAATACTATGCCTTAATGAGTATCATTTCAAATGTCAAAGAACCGATGAGTTTTGATGAAGCTAATGAACATGATGAATGGTGAAATGCAATGGAGGAAGAATATGAATCTATAATGAAAATCAATACTTGGGAATTGACTGAATTGCCTAAACATAAGAAGCCCATTGGATGCAAATGGATATACAAACCCAAGTTTAAATCAAATGGTAGTATAGATAAGTATTAGGCTAGACTGGTTGCAAACAGGTATTCACAATCATAAGGTATTGATTATGTTGAAACATTTGCACCAGTTGATAAATTGAATACTATCAGAATGTTAATTGCTTTAGCTACAAAGTACCATTGGAAGCTACACCAGTTAGATGTTAAATATGCATTTTTGAATGGTGAGTTAAAGGAAGAGGTTTACATTACTCAACCTGAAGGGTTTGTGGAACAAGGCAAAGAACACTTAGTGTGTAAGTTAAATAAAGCCTTGTACGGACTAAAACAGGCACCTAGGTCATGGTATGAGAAGATAGACTCTTTCTTTCTTCAACAGGGTTTTATGAGGAGCAAAAGTGATCCAAATATGTATACCAAATTTGATGAACAGGGGTATATAGTATTGATTTCCGTATATGTTGATGATTTAATAATTACAGGAAATGAAGAGAAATTGATTGATGAAATCAAGGAATAGTTGTCACAGGTATTCGAAATAAAAGATCTTTGTGAGTTACATTACTAACTAGGTCTTGAAGTTTGGAGAAATGCAGACCAAACTTTTGTTTTTCAGAGTAAGTATATCAGAGAAATACTTAAGAGATTTAAAATGGATAAGTGTAAGTCTTCTAGTGTTCCCATGCAATAGAATGTGAAAATTTCTTGTTATAAGGAGGTGAATGGAACTGTTTATAGATAGATGGTGGGTAGTCTGAATTATCTCACCACAACCAGACCTGATATTGCATATTCTGTGAGTGTGTTAATTCGGTTTATGGTGAAGCCTCATGAAATCCATTGGAATGCAGCAAAGGCATTACTCAGGTATCTAAAAGGTACACTTAATTATGGTGTTAAATATACTGATGCATCTAATATTCAGTTGACAGGTTACTCAGATTCTGATTGGGCTGGCAATCTGGATGATAGAAGATCAACCACTGGATATGCATTTGTCATTGGATCTAGTGTTGTTTCATGGAGCAGTAAAAATTAGCCTACTGTATCTTTGTCTTTGATGCAGGAGCATCTCAAGCGAGCCAGCGTGGAGATAAAAAAAAAATAGTTGGAAAAGCACCCGACACAAATTTTGAAAATGTTATAAAATTTTAATGGGATCATTAAATGAAGGCACACTTGTACATTGTAACAGACCTTGAGTGATCTGCTCTCGTCCATCGTAGGTAGAAGGAATTTATAGTAGTTAATGAAAGTAGATGGAATTAAATGTTAGATTAGACAGATTTAGGAGAAGAGGGAAACAGGATATAGACACCCTCATTGTATCATTTGTAACATGATGTTAATAGAGCATACAGAGCTAAGAATAGAGAGCTGTAGTTTGAAAACACCCATGTATAGAGATTTGAGTTAATATAAGAACTTCAACACAATTTCATGGCGTTGTATCTGTTGCTTGTATGCATATGCTAAATAGTATGTTCATAGTTGTTTACTCTTTATGTTTTACACATTTGCTTTTATTATGTGTATGAGTGATTTCATGATTATGTTTGAATTCTGAGAGGAGAGAAAGAGTAAAGGAAATGAGTTTCAATTGTTTCTCTATCTGAGCGAGAATTCCTGCAAGGAGTGCAGTAGAAGTTGTCCGCAAGGAGTGTGTTGACAAGAATTCAAAGTTGTGTCTCTGAAGGCTCAGATAGTTTTTCTTTTGTTCTCATTTCCGAATAGAAGTGCAGGTTAGGCACTGGAGCCGTGCAAGACATGCATAGGCTGAGTAGAGTTTCGGGTTTTGTAACCTGAAATAAGTTGTTAAAGGACTGATGTCGCAGGGAGTGCACATAGTCGAGGAGATTTAGTACTTGGAAGTATTGAAAGATTTTCTGCAAGGAGCGCACACAGGAATCTTCCCTAAGGGACTTGGAGATTTTCGAGTAAGCTCAGGAGGCTTAGCACCTTGAAGCGTTCAAAGAGGTGCTGCAAAGTTATTATGCAGACAGATAAGTTCCAGTGAAGAAATACTTGTTCAATTTCCCAGGAATCGTCAAGAAGGAAACGAACGATTGGAATTCTCCATGGAGAATTCGTGAAATCCCGCGAGCCGTTAGATCTCACAGAGAAGCATGGAGGTTACGAGGTCGTGGTTGGAAGCATAGCTCAGGAGAGAGAGAGAGCCATATATATGAACCAATGCTGACCATTGGATTTACCCCGTCAAGTCATTTCGGGAGTTGGAGGACCGAAATCTTTGCATTAGGACTCGCAAAATCGCATTTCAGGGTTTCGTGAGTTGAAGGGTCGAAGGTTTTGTATAAAAGTTCACGAAGTCACAAAAGGTGAGTAGCGAAGTGGTGAGTGGACCAGAGCTGTTCATTAGAGAGTATAGGTGGCAGAGATCTAGAGATCTCATAAATTCAGAGGTTTGCGAGGTGGGAGCCCAAAGGTTGGGTACTCTAGGTTGTGAAAGGCGAAATCCTGAAGGGGCAAAGAAACATGTGTGTGGGGCCAGATATTGGTGACGTGTTAGAATTCTCATTTTGGCATTTAGGAGGTTAAGGGGTTGAGACTTCCATCCCAAAAGTCCTGAATTCGCGAGTGGCGATAGGGGGTAGCGAGGACTTCGGTATCTCGGCATTCGGGTGTCGAGGATACCAAGGAAGCATCGCTTGGGAAGCGAAGTTGTGAAGATAGTACGAGGGACATGTGGCAGAATCATGAGGTGGGCCCATGGAAAAGATGGGTGGACGCGTGTCATATTTTGCAAGAAGTCAACACCCCGTTGACCTCTCGTGTCTCGGGGATTCGCGAGACAAGAGTCGGGAGTTCGGCATTGAATCTTACGAAGACGCGAGAAGCGAAAGGTGCTAGTGATAGTCCTAGCCGACGGTCACACGCGGAGGACTCTAACAAGACGAGGAGCATACCTGTATCGACATTTTGGGTATCGTGAGATTTGAAGGCAAGAGTTGGGAGTTTCGACTCACAAACTCGCGAGTGGCGAGTTGTGACAAACGCTTAGGCATATCGAAAGTTTGGGTCTCAGAAGAAGAAGGGTTGAAGATTTGGGAGGAGAAGTCGTGAAGTCATGAACTATGAGATTTTGAAATCACGAGAAACACGACCACATCATTTGGTCAAAAGGAGACTGGAATTGAAGCTCTGTGTTTTATCGCGTGAGCTCAATTTGGAAGGACCTGTGGAAAAACACCATTTTTAGGTGTGTTGGATTCCCCGAAGAGGAATCGAAGAGTCAATCCGACTCAACGGCAGGTAATAGAATGATCCTGTAGTGGACTGTAGACCCGAGGGCCGAGAGGGTCTGCATTTGGCATCTGTACCATTTGGTATCAGAACCTGATTCTTGTTTGTATATTTCAAGCAAGAAAGGAAAGAAAGAAATTTCATCCATGCCGCCGAGGAGATGGGATAGACAAACACCCGATTCGTAAGAGGAAAGGGAGATGCCAGAAGAAAGGGGTAGGCAGGTACCAAATCCATCCGTGGAAAGAGAGATGCATGACATACACGCCAGACTTGTGGACGTGGAAATAAACCAAAGGCGCAGAGATGATGTTGGAGATATCAGTGAGTCCGAAAATGAAGATGATGCTAGATGAGAAGAAGAAGAAGTCATAGCAGAAGATGTAGCAAATGAATGCTTGATTCAATCTGTTGCACGAATGAGCACTAGAGCCAAAATGGACATTCCAGTTTATGAGGGAAACTTGGATGTAGAAAAGCTTCTAGACTATATTAGAGCTCTGGACACATATTTTGAATATGAAGATGTCAAAGAGGACAAGAAGGTCAAACATGTTGTCACGAGATTAAAGGGACATGTAGCATTGTGGTGGGATGAACTACAAGATGATAGGTGCTACCAAGGTAAGAAAAAAATTAAAATTTGGGATCGGATGATTGCAAAAATGAAGGTAAAATTCATCCCTAGAGATTACCAGATTACTCTGTTTCGAAGGATGCAGAACCTGAGACAGAAGTTGATGATGGTGAAGGAATATACCAAAGAATTCTACATGATGAACATTAGAGTAGGTCATCAGGAAAGAAATGATGAAAAGGTAGCAAGGTATATGAATGGCCTAAGATATGAAATACAGGATGAGATGAGCATGGTGACCATCCAAATGGTGGAAGATGCATATCAGATGGCTCTAAAGGTGGAAGAGAATATGAGCTGAAAACAAGGTCAAAGAGGCCGAGGAAGAAGTCAACCCAAGGGCAAGTCAGTTGTCTAAGAAAGAAATCAGAAGCCTAAGGAAGAGTGGAAGAAACCTCAGACTTGAACTGAGAGAGGTGGAAGCTCATAGGGAGGACAACATGCTGAACAATGAGGGCAATACAATGATCCAAGAGGAGATTATGCTGATAACAATATTTTTCCTCGTACCAGAGGTAGAGGAAGGGGAAGAGGTGGAGTAATAAAATGCTTCACATGTGGAAAGGTTGTACATAAGTATTTTGAATGTCCAGAAAAGAAGAAAGAGAGCAGAGAGACTCACATTGCCGAAGCTCAGAGGCAAAATGTTGAAGCAGAGGACGCTGAAGGCGGAAGATCGCTAATGATGCGAAAAGTTCTTTTGACACCGGAAAAAGAGGTGGAGAGCTCGGTCCAAAGGAACAGACTTTTTCGAACTACGTGAAAAACCAAAGACAGGAAATGAAAAGTTATCATGGACAGTGGGAGCACGGATAATCTTGTTTCTACAGAGATGGTAGAGAAGTTGGAGCTGGAGACAACTGAACATCCAAGCGCATACAGGGTTTTGTGGTTGCAAAAAGGACATCAGGTAAATGTCACTAAACAATGTTTAGTTGAGTTTAAAATAGGTGGATATAACGATAATATATTGTGTGATGTTATTCCTATGGATGTTTGTCATCTATTGCTGGGTAGACCATGGCAGTATGACAGGAATGTGATTCATGACGGGAGAATGAACACATACACCCTAGAAAAGAATGGCAGAACACACATGTTGTTGTTGATTAAAGATAAAGAAGTAAAACCTGAAGTAAGCAACACTGTACTTCTCATGAGTGGGAAGGAACTTCTTACAGAGGTTAAGAAGAAGGAGGAACCGCAATTCATTGTGGTCAGGAAGCCGAAAATTGTCTTAACCCACACAAAGGTGGATGATTTACCGAAAGAGGTTCATGAACTACTGGAAGAGTTCGCTGACATAGTAGTGGACGAAATGCCTTGTTCGTTTCCACCGATAAGAAGTGTGAGTCATCACATTGATCTCATATCGGGATCTAGTTTACCAAACAAATCCTCGTACAGATTGACGCTGTAGGAGAATGAGGAGGTCAAAAGACAAGTCCAAGATTTGTTGGATAAAGGTTTGGTCATAGAAAGATTGAGTCCATGTGTTGTTTCGACAGTACTCAGTCCGAAGAAAGATGGAGGCTGGAGGATGTGTACTGACTTGAGGGCGATCAATAAAATAACTATCAGGTATAGATTTCCATTGCCAAGGATGGATGACCTGATGGACTGTTTGAGTGGGGCTAATTTTTTTTCAAAAATTGATTTGAAGAGTGGTTATCATCATATTCGCATGAGAGAAGGAGATGATGGAAAACAGCCTTCAAGACAAATGAAGGGTTGTATGAATGGCTTGTTATGCCGTTTGGCTTAACAAGTGCGCCAAGTACCTTCATGCGGCTGATGAATGAAGTCCTCAAGGATTTCATTGGAAAATTTGTTATTGTATATCTTGATGATATATTGATTTACAATAGAATAGAGGCTGAACACTTGAAGCATTTGGGCATAGTGATGAAGAGGCTACAGCAGGAGACGTTGTTGATAAATATGAAGAAGTCCTCATTTATGAAGACATAACTCATCTATTTGGGATTTGTTATTTCTGCCGATAAGTTGAGGATGGATCCAGATAAAGTGGAGGTGATTAAGAATTGGTCGTCATTGAAAAATATCTTTGAAGTTCGAAGTTTTCACGGATTGGCTAGTTTGTACCGAAAATTCATTAGGAATTTTAGTGGAATTAGTGCACCGATGATGGACACAGTGAAGAAGAGGCACAATTCTTTTCACTCGACAGAAGAGGCCGAAAAGAGTTTCAATTTGTTGAAAAGGAAGATCATGGAACAACCGATTTTGGTGTTTCCTGATTTCCAAAAGACCTTTAAGGTGAAATGTGATGCGAGTGGATTTGCAATAGGGTCAGTCTTGAGTCAGGAAGACAGGCCGATAGCATACTTCAGCGAGAAGCTGAATGAAGTGAAATTGAAATACTCCACGTATGACAAGGAGTTTTATGCTATCATCCAGGCATTGAAGAAATGGAGGCATTACTTAATCCCCAAAGAATTTGTCTTATAAAGTGATAATCATGCATTACAATTTGTGACTCAACAAGAAAATTTGAATCAGAGACACGTAAAATGGGTTGAATATATGCAAAATTTCACTTTTGTGATTAAACATATTTCTGGTACTGCTAACAAAGTTGTTGATGCTTTGAGCAGGAAGTGTTTGTTGTTGCAGGAGTTCAGATTCAAAACATTGGGTTTTGATGATCTCATGAACATGTACACAGATGATTCATATTTTAAAGAGGCATATGAAGCAGCTGAGAATCCAATTCTCAGGGATACAAGCCAGTGGGCAGAATACATGATCTAGGACAGATTTCTTTTTAAGGGTAATCAACATTGTATTCCAAAATGCTCCATGAGGGAGAATTTGTTGAAGGAGAAACATAGTGGAGGATTGGATGGACATTTTAGTCATGACAAGACATTTGAAAAATTGAACGAGTCATACTTTTGGCCAAGAATGTGAGCAAAAGTCAAAAGATTTGTGGACAGATGTAGAATTTGCCAACATTCCAAAGGAAAGAGGCAGAATGCAAGATTTTATCAACCATTGCCCATACCTAAGAGGCCATGGGATGCAGTCAGTATGGACTTCATATTGGGGTTGTCGAGAACACAAAGAGGGTTCGACTCAATCTTTGTGGTGCTGGATATATTTTCCAAAATGGCACATTTCATACCCTGTCAGAAAACCAGTGATGCAACTCACATTCTGAAACTACTTTTCAAAGAAGTCATTCGACTTCACGGCTTACTAAGGAGCATAGTTTCAGATCGAGACATGAAGTTCATAGGTCACTTTTGGAGGACCTTATGGAAGAAGTTGGGCACGAACTTGTCGAAGTTTCTTGCGATTTCGGAATCTCGGAGTTCACGACTTCTCGACTTCTCCTCCCAAATATTCAACCCTTCTTCTTTCGAGACCCAAACTTCCAATATGCCTAAGAATTTTTCACAACTCGCCACTCACGATTTCGTGAGTCGAAACTCCCAAATCTTGCCTCCAAATCTCGCGATACCTGAAATGTCGATACGAGTACGCTCCTCATCTTGTCAGTGCCCTCTGCGAGTGACCGCCAACTAGGACTATCACTAGCACCTTTCGCTTCTCGTGTCTTCGTAAGTTTCAATGCCAAACTCCCGACTCTTGTCTCATGAATCCCCGAGACACGAGAGGTCAATGGGGTGTTGACTTCTTGCAAAAGATGACATGCGTCCACCCATATTTTCCACGGGCCCACCTCATGATTCTGCCATGTGTCCCTCGTGCTATCGTCATGCTTCGCAACTTCGCTTCCCAAGAGATGCTTCCTTGGTATCCTTGACACCCGAATGCCGAGATCCCAAACTCCTCGCTACCCCCTATCGCCACTTGCGACTTCGGGACTTTTGGGATGGAAGTATCAACCTATTAACATTTGAAACGTCGAAATGTGAATTTCGACACGTCACCAATATCTAGCCCCACACACACGTTTCTTCACCCCTTCGGGATTTCCCCTTTCGCAACCTAGAGTACCCAACCTTTGGGCTCCCACCTCGTGAACCTCTGAATTCACGATATCTCTAGATCTCTGCCACCTGTACTCTTTGAATGAACGACTTTGGTCCACTCACCACCTCACTACTTGCCTTTTGTTACTTTTCAAACTTTGATACAAAACCTTCGACCCTTCAACTCATGAAACCCCGAAATGTGATTTCACGAGTCCTAATGCAAAGACTTCGGTCCTCCAACTCCCAAAATAACTTGATGGGGTAAATCCAACGGTCAACATTGGTTCAAATCTATGACTCTCTCTCTCTCCTGAGATCTACTTCCAACCACGACCCCGTAACCTCCGTGCTTCTCTGCGAGATCTAACGGCTCGTGGGATTTCATGAATTCTCCACGGAGAATTTCGACCATTTGTTTCATTCTTGACGATTCCTGCGAAATTGAACAAGTATTTCTTCACTGGAACTTATTTGTCTACAGAGTAACTTTTCAGTGCTTCTTTTCGAACGCTTCAAGGTGCTAAACCTCCTGAGCTTACTCAAAAATCTCCAAGTCCCTTAGGGAAGACTCCTGTGTGCACTCCTTGCAGAAAATATTTCAATACTTCCAAGTACTGAATTTCCTCGACTCTGTGCACTCCCTACGACAACAGTCCTTTAACAAATTCTCTCAGGTTACAAAACCTGAAACTCTACTCGGCCTGCGCACGTATTGCATGGCTCCTGTGCCTAACCTGCACTTCTATTCAGAAATGAGAACAAAAGAAAAACTATTTGAACCTTCAGAGACACAACTCTGAATTCTTGTCAATGCACTCCTTGCAGACAACTTCTACTGCACTCCTTGCAAGAATTCTTTCTCAGATAGAGAAACAATTGAAACTAATTTCCTTTACTCTTTCTCTCCTCTTAGACTTCAAACATAATCATGAAATCACTCATACACAACATAAAATAAAATGTGTAAAACAGAAAGAGTAAACAACTATGAACATACTATTCAGCATACGCATACAAGCAACAGATACAATGCCATGAAATTGAGTTGAAGTTCTTATATTAACTCAAATATCTGTACATGGGTGTTTTCAAACTACAACTCTCTATTCTCATCTTTGTATGCTCTATTAACATCATGTTACAAATGATACAATGAGGGTGTCTATATCTCGTTTCCCTCTTCTCCTAAATCTGTCTAATCTAACATTTAATTCCATCTACTTTCATTAACTACTATAAATTCCTTCTACCTACTATGGACGAGAGAGGATCGCTCAAGGTTCGTCACAATGTACAAGTGTGCCTTCATTTAATGATCCCATTAACATTTTATAACATTTTCAAAATTTGCGATGGGTGCTTTTCCAGCTGTTTTTTTTTTATCTCCGCGTTGGCTCGCTTGAGATGCTCCTACATCAGTCTTCTACTGAAGCAGAATATAAAGCCTTGTGTGTAGCAACTTGTGAAGTTGTTTGTTTAAGAATACTTCTTCAAGATGTTGGAGAAGAATGATAGGAACCTATGATGATCAAATGTGATAATCAAAGTTCAATTAATATTGCGAAGAATCCGATTTTTCATGCAAGGAAAAATCATGTTGAAGCTCAGCTTCATTTTGTTAGAGAAAATTTGCATTCAAATGAAATATCTCTTATGTATTGTAATACTAGTGAAAATGCTACTGATATTTTCACTAAGCCTCTTGGAAAGATTAAGTTTGAGATGTTTAGGGAGATGTTAGGTGTAGAAGTCAATACATTCTCCATTAAGGAGGAGACTTGGAAATAATGGATTAAGTGCCAGTTCTAAGTGCCAGTTCTAAGAGTCAGTTCTAAGAGTTAGTTGTAGTTGAGAGTCTAGTTGTCTTTGGTTTGCATGTAACATAGAGTCTTTTCCTATTTAAGAATGTAATCAGTCTTCATTGAATAATAGAGAAGTGAGCATAGCCTCACCGTGTGTTTGTTTCGCATATTTTATCTATAATAAGGTCCGCCAAGTCGAAAATAAATACCAAAAGGATCTATCGATAAAAAGGTCTCTGCCTTGACAAAACTTCGAGACAAAAGGGAAGATCATTATTTTCACTACAGCTGGTAAGCAATACAAATTTCATTAAAGTCAAGTTATCTACACTTTTAACATAAGGACTACTAAGTCTTAGTGCGGCGTTGACGCCCTCATTAACTGGAGGTATTTACCAGAATCAATGACTCATCAACAAACAAGGATCCATGCTTCAAATCTATGTATACCAGCAACAAGTTTTAGGCATGTCAAGAATGCTAACCAACAACACAAGGGTAAAATCTAGGGAATGAGGTATTCATACTACTGGAAATATTTACTGTCTATCTAATTACCTTGTCAAAAAAAAGGTTGTGGTTAGTTGACTAATAAATTTTATAATTGTTTTAATGATATTTATGAGTGGCATAAATCATTGCAATATCGCTTGCAATCAAACTCAGTAATCTAATTCTAAGTCAATGAAAACCCTAGAATGAGGGAATTGACACTGTTTTCTTGCCGACTGATAAGAAGATCTAACAATCGTTTCAATTTGTTCCAATTCTAATACCAGTGTCT
This sequence comes from Picea engelmannii, assembly GCA_009831015.1. Taxonomy (NCBI): domain Eukaryota; kingdom Viridiplantae; phylum Streptophyta; class Pinopsida; order Pinales; family Pinaceae; genus Picea; species Picea engelmannii. Next base: position 687,216 of record ML778918.1, on the reverse strand, counting down.
TCGTTGGTCATTTTCTTTAATTCTTAATTCAGATTTTATTATGTGAACTAGTTTTCAAGGGCCCAATTACTCATGTGGTATTTTTGGAGAAGGTTCATAAGGATTAAGCTTCAAGATAAATTAGTAACAACTGCAAATCAAGGAAGAGAGAATTCTTTTTTCTTTTTTTAAATAACCAAGAACAGTTAAAAGAAAACAACATTCTGACATTATATCTCGCTCAAACATGTGCATGAGTTGCACAACCCTCATCAATCCAAGTGAACGGGAACCAATTCCTATTTTATTAGAAATTACATTGATGTAAAGGAAATATGGCCTTACAGATTACCAAAAAAACACTCAAATATAATAATATAAATGAGGATGGCAATCTTCGATTCCACAACTATAACAGAAATCCTTGTTTGAATATTTGAAGTTAATTTGCATTCCACCATAAAAATGAAAATTTCTTTATCATAAGAAAAGATCCCTACTAGTGTAGGACCCAAGATCATAATTCTTCAGTTTGAAGAGTATTTGGTTAAGATCTGTTCATATTTAGAACTTTAAACATTTTACGCTAATTACTCAGCATTCACATCTTGTTACTTTTTTTTTTAAAACAGAACCAAACACAACCAGAATATAGTATTTATGCAATTCAATTAAAGGTACATCAATATCCAAAATTCATTCTATCTATATACATTGACTCCCAAAATTTACTCCAATCCTACTTCTAACTGTACATATAAAATTTCTTCGAACAATACAATAATTGAAATACATAAAATACCATATCCAATAACTTGTCAATACGTAACCCAGATCTTGAATCCACAATATTTCTCAATGAACACTTTTCCATTTTCCTACTAATATACTAACATCATCGGTACCTCCCAACCAAACTCTATGGGTACTCTTATTCCACCTTATCCCCCCGAGCCGCAAAGGGGCCACACACAAGAAACCAAAAATAGTAGCTCCAAGTTTTCCCCACAAGGAAGATCTTATACTCTTTCTTCAAGCTTGGTATCCCAACTCTCACAAGTAAAACAAAGGCCACAAGAATTTTGGTAGCATAACCTTACCAAGAATAAGTGAGATTTCATTTTCCTTCTAACCCATTTGTTTGATAGAAATTTCCTTACTTACACACATCCTCATGCACAAATAATTAACGTTTTAGATTAAATTAATTATGATTATTCACCCACACACTTGTGACCTTCTCTCCAAGTTGCACAAGTAATTGCAATATTTTGTTTTATTTTAAAAACCAATTTTCCTCACATTCCCCAATGTGTTCCTACTATGGCTCTTAGTCGCCCCTTTGTTCCCCAAAATCTCATTTAATAAGTGTCTTCTAACTAGATCTTAGTCAAGGTTGGATTAGGAGTCTTCTTCTAGTTAGACTAATGGTATATTGACTCTAGATACAATTCTATGTGTACACCTATTCTCTCATAATTTATTTCTTTCTATATTAAAAATCTCTTTTATTATTTTCATGCACACATGTGCATTTTATCCAATCTTTAGATTTTTCTCACATTTTCCTAGAAATTGAATTATCTCAATTCTTTTAATTTATTTAATATTTATATTTTGTCCCCTAATTAAACTTAGACTTAGGCTTAGTCTTAGAATTAGGCTTAGAATCTTGTTAGGATTTTCGATTAATAATTTATTGTTTAATTAATTAATGCATTTTAAAAAGGTCTAATTTTTTTTTCATTGTTTTCTAGGCCACCTAGATTTATTGACTCAAGTTTTAATTACACAATGTGCACTTCAAGACGCAGCTCCATACACCAAGGGTGCCACTCTTCGTAGACCAATTTTTGAAAGTTTATCCGATCCTTGGAGTCAACATTCCATTCGGTCCACCTTGTGAGATACTAAGGAATTCTAAGGAATAAGGACTCTATCTTATTGCATACCCCTTAGAAATATTCTTGAGCGACTGTCTCATTCTACTCTCACGACATCATGGAATTCTTAAACTAAGTAATTGTTAAACTATAGTTCACACCACAGTGGGAGTGCGAGTAGGCTTTGATAGGTATGGTGTCACACCTTTCCCTCAAATTTTTGGTTTCCGTGCATCGCCCCTTTACTACTTATGTGAGTCGTATTAGAAAGCATTGTCAACTTGCATATATTGACAAAAACAATGTCAATGATCCATATACATAAATTATACTGTAATCAATCATATGTCACATGTGCATAAAATGAAATACTCAAAAAAAGTACAATCCACTCCCTGACTCGATCCAGATTCCAAGGAAGTCCATTGATTCCATCAACATCCATAACCTATCATGTGTCCTACACACTCAGGAAAACTTGTCAATAGAATATTCCAATACATATACATCAATAAAAATAAGTCACAACACATCATCATCATTATGTATAATCCATAATCGAAACAAAATCACAATGTACCATAATTGGATCACTTGCAGGAAAGTGTCCTCAAAGAATAAGTCAATAAAAGTGTTCTCGGAAGAGTGGGATGTTACAACGTACACACATAAGAGTAATACTTACAATCTAACGTTAAATACTTTCATTAAAAAATTTTATTAAATATTCTCTATAATTTTTCACACTAACTTAAAGGTATTATATCAAAAATCATGACATAAGTTAACATGGTACTCTATTATCGCATCTATTATACCCAATTTCATTGGAGGTACCACTCCACACAATAAAGAATAGAACATAATTATATACGAAGTTCAGTGGTTCTTTGATCTGGATTTTATGAGAAGAACAAAATGAATACAGATTATTAACAGGTGTGTAACACAAAATAACAGAGATACAGTAAAACTGGTTTTCTATTCAATAACGAAATAAGCTGAAATTGTAAAATGCAGCGGAAACAAGCTTGTTGAAATGGTGGCAGATTATCTTTGAGAAGAGATGTGATGGCAGCACGCATTCACAAGAAGAAGATTACAATGAGGCTCTGATGGAATTTTTACAATAAGAAATAATGCCAAAAACCCTATACATCCAAAAACCTAACCCTAGGAGATGAAGCGCCAAAAGTCATGTGGGCCCCGTTTGGGTAAGTTAGTACATCAACTTCTCGGGGTCGTAACTTTTGCATACAATCTCCGTTTTAGACGTGTGATAGCCCGTTGGAAAGGTATCATAGAGGAGATTCATTTTGGTGGATCAATCATGCCATTCACTATCATTGAGGAGCTCGATACCGAAAAACCTTCATTTAGGCCCTCAAAATGGCCGCGGAAGTTAAAACTGCTAAAAATAGTAAATTGCCAAAATGTTCAGAAAACGGTTTTGAGCCAGTTGGAAAAGGTGGGTGGCCACTGATATCCATGTGGATCAATCCTCCCTCTTTAGTAATAAATGGTATCCATTTCTTTGAGGTCCCCCATTAGATGAGGAAATTTCTGTTGAATTTGGCCCCGGGTGAGCCACTTGCCTTGGTGCAGGAGTTGCCCTACTTTGACGACTCAATAAAGCTGGATCCTTTGTTGTTGAGTGCCCTTGATATGTCTATCCAAAATCTGATCATTGAATTCTTGTTGTATGGAATTGGGGTTGAGCTCTATTGGTGTCAGTTGTTCTGCTACTTCTGAGGTGTCCAATAATGGTGGGAAATAAGGGCGAAGGAGATCCACGTTGAACACTAGGTGCAGGCCAAGGAAAGGAGGAATGTTGAGCTAAAAAGAATTATCCCCCATGGCCTTGGTGATAGTGTACAGTCCATAATGGAGTGGTTGAAGATTTCAATGGGGTCCTTTAAGGCGTTCTTTCTGCAAGTGCAACCAAACTTTGTCGCCCACCTGAAACTTATGCAGCACCCGATGTTGATCTTGGCGTTGTTTCTACTTGTCATTGGAATTCTGTAGGATATCCTGAACCTATTGGTGGATGTGCTGGATCCACTCAATGAAATGAGTGGCTTTGTCAGCTTCAGTTGGAGTAGGAGATGATTCGGTTGAGGTGACCGCCAGGGGAAGTGCAACATCTATGGGACCCAATGGTTGGAATCCCAACCCCACTTGAAAGGGGTTGTGTCCAGTTGAGCTATGCAAGGCTTAGTTGTAGCTATGCTAGACATAGGGAAGGCTCTCATCCCATGTGCGAGGGTGCTTTGAATTATACATGCGAAGGATATGCACAATCATTTGATTTACAACCTCGGTTTGGCCATCTGTCTAGGGGTGAAAGGTCATGGATTTGGTGAGATTGGTGTCTAGTAGTGACCAGAGGCTCGACCAGAATGTGTTGAGAAATCGACTACCCCTATATAAGAAAATGGTTTGTGGGATTCCAAAACGTACCCAGACTCATTCAAAGAAGAGCTTGGCAGTGGCCTCTTATGTGATGCTCTTCTTGCAGGCAACCAGAATCACCATCTTAGAAAAGCGATCAAAAGCCACAAAAACACAATCATTCCCCCTCTTGGTGGATGGGATGCTTGACATGTAGTCCATTGAGATGGATTCCCATGGCCTGTCAAGAGTAGGAAGAGGGGTTTACATGCCCTATTTCTTAGTGGTCGATTTGGCAATAGCACAAGTAGTGCAGGACCTGATATACTTTCCAACCTCCTGTCAAAGTTTCGGCCAGCAGAAATGTTTCTGTAGCATCGCCACTGTCTTTTCGATGCCGAAGTGTCCTACCACCCGACTATAGTGGGATTCCCAGATCATCTTAGCTCGCTCACTTGATGGTACATAGATATGGCCCAGACGACACAACAACCCATCCTGAAGATGGAAATTATCGACAACTTCATTTGCACCCAACAATTGGTAGGTGGTGGCGAAGTCAGGGTCTATCTCGTAGATTTGGGGCCATCCAGATGTATCATGGCTGCAAGAGTCTAGCACCGTGGTGAGTGCCGCAACTAGCAGTTTGCTGAGGCAACCAACGATGCGATTGGTGCTTCCTGTTTTATACTTGATGTTGAGGTGGAATTGTTGCAAGTATGTGGACCACTTTTGGTGGTGGTCATTTTGCAATTTTCCCTGTGTCTGCATGAACTGCAGTGGCTTATGATCAGTGTGGATGATTGTCTCCTTCCCAAGAATGTAATGTCTCCACTGGCGTCATCCTTGCACAATGGAGTACATTTATTTTTCGTAAGTAGGGTACTTACGGATAGCGTCTAACAGTGTCTCACTATGATAGGCCATGGGTGGCCATGCTGAGTGAGAATGGCACCCACAACATAGTCTGAAGAATCTGTCTTGATCTCAAAGGGATGCTGCAAGTCTAGTAGTGAAAGTATTGGGGCTGAGCACAAGCGTTTATTAAATTCATCGAACACTTGTTGTTGGGACTGGTCCCATGCAAATTTCGCCTTACCACCACCCCTATTTATTTGGCTGAGGGCCCATGCAATATGGGAGAAACCCAACACGAACATGTGGTATAAATTAGCAAGTCCCAAGAAGCTCTGAAGCTCAATGAGTGTTGTTGGGGCTGGCCAGTCATGGATGACTTGGATCTTGGCTAGATCCACATGTACACCATGTTGATCAATGATGTAGCATAGGTAATGGACCCTGTCGATGCTAAAGGAGCATTTTTCCAGGTTGGCATATAGCTTGTGTTGTCGCAGGGTGTGCAGAACCTGCTGAATATGTTGCAAGTGTTCAGCCCAAGTCTTTTTGTAAATTAGAATGTCATCCAGATACACCACTACAAAAGTATTGGTGAATGGTAGTAGGATATTGTCCATCATCCTCATGAAAGTGGCTAGAGCATTTTTCAAACCAAAGGGCATGACCAACCATTCAAAAAGTGCTTCCTTTGACTTGAAGGCAGTCTTCCATACATCTATCTGTTCTATCAGGACCTGGTGGTAGCCAGACTTTAGATCAATCTTACTGAAGTATTTGGCCCCCGTGAGTTTATCAAGGAGGTCATCAATTCAGGGAATTGGCTACCAGTTTCTGACAATGATTTTATTCAGATCCCGGTATTCAATACAGAGTCACCAGGTTCCATCTTTCTTCTGTATGAGCATGATTGGGCTCCCACAAGGTGATGAAATGGGGTGGATGTGCCCCTTATGGAGAAGTTCTTCGATTTGTCACTTGATCTTCTCATTCTCTAACAAATACTGATGATAGACTGGCCCATTTGGCAGTGGTGCGTCGGGGGTCATATCGATGGGGTGCTTGACTTGGCAGTGAAAAGGTACCCCTGTAGGTGAGGAGAAGATATCCGAGTATTCCTCCACGACCTTATCTACTTGCTTCTGCTATGTGGAGAGATCGGCCGCAAAGATCCTAGATGTGGCTGCAATCTTTTTCTTATTCTGAAAGTGAATCATGAAGAAGAAAAACTTCCCCATCTCAGAGATGACCTTCCTGCATTGCTTAGCAGAGATCAAGGAAATAGCACTAGGTGGGACTGCCTCGGGTATCCTGTACAATTTCCTGTTCAAAGTAATAATAACACTACAAGTCCTAGACTCATATACAACATGATGTTTCCATAAATAAGGTTGGCCCAAAAGAACATCACAAAATACATCGTCTTTGAAGGGCTTGATGCCATACGACAATCGACACTATTGGCTCATGCGGAGATCACTTTCTTGGCAGATCCATCCAATGGTGTAGGGTTGTGGGTGCGACGTTGTTGGCAGGGCTAGCCGCTTGAAAAACTTTGTTGATATGAGGTTCTTATAGCTACCACTATCAACGATGAAGTGAAGCTAGGTGCCTTTTACCCACATCTGTGAATGGAAGAGGCGCTCTCCTTCTTCTGGCTCATTTGGTTCACTAGGTTGTAGCTTGGTGGTAGCAACGGTAGCACTGGATTCTGTGTCAATGATCCGTCTTCCCCCTTCTGGTTCTGTCTTGGAGTCAGAATCCACATCTGATTCATACGCTTTCACTTTGTCCACCAGTGACTTCTTTGAGTGAAAATCAATAGTGTTATGCCAAGGGCTCTTATGGAAGTCGCACCACTTCTTGGTATCTTTCTTTGTGTTTATGGTGTCCTTCTTTGCTTGCGGCTTCTACTGGTTTTCCTGATACTATCCATATTTGCTCTGTCCTTTGTTCAGTGGGTTGGGGCCACCATTTCCTGGCTTTTTTTGTGCAGGCTTCCCAGGACCAAATTGCCACATCTTTTGGTTGAGCTTCTGCTCGATTTTGATGGCATATCGGTAGGCCGCACCCAAGGATGAGATGTATAGAAATTCCATTTTGGTCTGGATGTATCTATGCAGAGCACCATGATACTTTGGCACCAGATGTCGCTCTGAATATTTGATACCCAACTTGGTGCGCAAGGTATGGAAGATATTTGTGAAATCTGGCATTTCTTGGTCTCTTTCTTGCCGCAGTGTGGTCCATTTGGTATACAGGTCGTCATAAATTCTGACAGGGTAGTATTGTTCCTTAATAGCATCCCTCAAGGATTCCCAGGTGGTTGTGACTGAAAATAATGAGGTTTCCTCTTTTTCCTTTTGCTCACAGAAAGTTTCCCACTAATCTTTGACATGGGGAATGTCTTTGAGGAGTGCAAAAGTAGTATTTTCTCTATTCGAAAATTTATGAACAGAAAAATACCCTTCTAGTAGATTCAGCCACCTGTATACAACATCTACGTCTATCTGACCTTAAAATATAATAATATCAAATTTTATTGGTACCTTGAATGGGGTGACGCTTCTGTTCGAAGAAGATGCATCACCTGTTGGTAGTCACTGAAGGATTTGTGCGAAACTATCCATCATCTCATTACTCTGTTGCATGAGGGCTTCCTCAATCAACAGTTTGAAAGGATCTCCTATCCCATCATCTTTATTTTCCCCTTCCATGGAAGGTCGCTTGGGCGTGTGAGAGCTTCTGTCCTCAAGAGAAACAAGCTCGAGACCCAACTCATTGTACTCCGACCTCGTTGGGGACATGCATTAAGATGATAAGGAGCAGACCGCTCTGATACCAATGATCCTGATTTTATGAGTAGAATGAAATGAATACAGATTATTAATAGGTTCTTAACACAAAATAACAAAGATACAGTAAAACTGGTTTTCTATTCAGTAACGAAATAAGATGAAACTGTAAAATGCAGCGGAAACAAGCTTGTTGGAATGGTGGCGGCTTATCTCTTAGAAGAGATGTGACGGCAGTGTGAATTCACAAGAAGAAGATTCTAATGAGCCGTTGAAGGCCCTTTTACAATAATCAAGAATTTCAAAAACCCTAGACATCCAAAAACCTAACCCTAGGAGATGAAGCGCCAAAAGTCATGTTGGCCCCGATTGGGTAAGTTAGTACTTCAACTTCCCGAGGTCGTAACTTTTGCATACGATCTCTGTTTTAGGCGTGTGATAGCCCGTTGGAAAGGTATCGTCGAGGATATTCATTTTTTGGGATCAATATGTCCTTCAACTATCATTGAGGAGCTCTATACTTAAAAACCTTCATTTAGGCCCTCAAAATGGCCCCGGAAGTTAAAACTGCTAAAAATAGTAAATTGCCAAAATTGTCAGAAAACTGTTTTGAGCCAGTTGGAAAAGGTGGGTGGCCACCGATATCCATATGGATCATTATTTATGGGCTGGTCACAATTCCTCACATCAATCTATAGAATAAATCGGAAAATAATTGAATTGGAAGGGATATCTTGGCAAACGATCCATCTACATACATTACAGGTATATAGGATAATAGTATTGTTAATCATTCGATCCATACTCAAGGATATTTTAAATAAAATTCAACAGTTTACATTCTAACTTATATCAAATCTATCATTAAATTTTTAATAACAACAATAGTTCATAAATCCTAAGTTAAATTTCCATCTTTGCATAGCAATTTTGTAGCTACCATACAAAGTTTTAGTTTCAATATTTTCATAATAATTTTTTAGCGACGCTAAAAAATTCTAATTTCTAGAATTGCAAATAAATTTTACAGTGACCATACGAAATTCTAAATTCTGGATTTGTAAATTAATTTGGTAGTGACCATTTGAAATTCTAAATTCTGGGTTTGTAAATTAATTTGGCAGTGACCATTCAAAATTCTAAATTTCGGGTCTATAAATTAATTTAGCAGCAACCATTCAAAATTCAAAATTCTTGGTCTGTAAATTAATTTTACAATGACCATTCAAAATTCTAAGTTATGGGTTTGTAAATTAATTTGGCAGCGAGCATTCAAAATTCTAAATTCTGTGTCTGTAAATTAATTTTGCAATGACCATTCAAAATTCAAAATTTTGAGTCTATAAATAAATTTGGCAGCGACTTTAAAAACAAATCTAGTATACAAAATTTACTCTTATTACAATTTAAATTTCAGAAAATAAAATACCAGAACAAAAGAAGATGGAGATTTGAGGATGTCCTTCAACATGGACTTGTTCTCTTTCTTTACTCTCACTTGCTAATATCATAATGTCACCGGTACCTCCCAACGAATGCTATGGGTATTCTTCTTCTCTCTTAGCCCCCCTAGCTGCAAAGGGACGAAGCACAAAAACCAGAACACAATATCTCCAAGATTTCCTCGCAAGGAAGAGCTTCCACTCTTTCTCAAGCTTGAAATCCCAACTCTCACAAGTAAAACATAGTCAAAACAAATTTTGGCAGCATAATAGTACAATCAAAAGTGAGATCCATTTTCCTTCTACACTATTTCTTTTATAGAATAATTCTCAATGATACTTCCCCTCATGCACAACTAACTCATTTTTAATAATTAAATTAAATGACTGTTCACCAAAAACATGTGTCACACTCTCCCAAGTTGCACATGTATTTACACTTTTTATTTTATTTAAAAAACTATTTTCTCTCACATTCCCCAATGTGTTCCTATTTTCGCTCTCGGTCGTCCCTTTGTTCCCCAAATTCTCATTTAATGAGTGTCCCCTAACTAGATATTAGTTAGAGTTGGATTAGGAGTCTTCTTTTAGTTAGACTTAGTGGTAGTTTCAATCAAGATGTTATTCTATGTGTACACCTATTCTATCATGTTTTATTTCTTTCTATTTTCAAAATCTCTTTTCTTATTTTCATGCACACATGAGTAATTTCCCAACCTTTGAGTTTTTATTCCCTCTTTTCCTAGAGTTTGATTTTATCTCAAATCTTTTAACTTATTTCATATTTTATTTAATCCTTTATTTAAATTTAGACTTAGATTTAGTCTAGATTTAGGCATAGACTCTGGTTAGGCTTATAAGTTTATAATTTACTAATTAATTAATACTCTATCCTATCAAGGTCTAAGAATTTTATTAATTTTCTAGGCCATCTAGATTTATTGACTCACATTTTAATTAGGCGACATGTCCTTCAATATGAACCTCCATGCTCCAAGGGTTCCACTCGCCTTTGATTGGTTTTGGAAGTTGTCTGACCCTTGGAGTCAACACTCCATTCATTCGACCTTGTGAGAGAGTAAAAGATTCTAAGGAATAAGGATTCCTCCTTATTGCGCACCCCTTAGATTTCCTCATGAGAGACTATCTTAGTCTTCCCTCATGGCATCATGTACCTATCGAACTAGGTAATCGTTAACCTACAGTTCAGGTCATGTCTGGAGTGCTAGTAGGCTATGATAGGGACGTTGACACATGTCTCCCTCAAATGATTGGTTTATGTCCGTGACTCCTTCACTCCTTATGTGAGTCATATTATCAAGCATCATCAAGCCTGCATCCATTAACAAAAGCAGTGTCAATAATCCATATACATAAATCATACTATAATAAATCATATATCACATGTGCATAAAATGAAATACTCAAAACAAATACAATACACTCCCTGACTCAATCCAAAGTCCAAGGAAGTACATTGATTCCATTAGCATCCATAACATGTCATGTGTCCTGCACACTCAAGAGAAATCGTCAATAATATATGTCAATACATATACATATGAAAGTAACACTGAATCAAAATACATCATCATCATTATATATAATTCATAATCAAAATGAAATCATAATGTACCATAACCGTATCACTTGCACGTAACTTCCCTTAAATAATAAGTCAATTAAAGTGTGCTCAATAGAACGAGATGTTACATACACCCCCTCTTGTTTTAAACATCTTCCCGAAATTTGTAATGTTTATAAATGAAAGTAAATAAATGTAGCAGGCATAGATGTACACATCTAATCTATCAAACAAAAATGGAAATTGTTGACTCATCTCACATGCGTCCTCTCGTGTGGCCGAGTGTGGACTATAATTGTCCCACTGGAACTTGACCTAATATACTATTCGACGTCGTATTTGTCGAGTGTCATGGTCCGAAATGTGGATTGGCTTCACCATTAGAGAAACCTCACCCGACACCTACAAGGAACTCATGTCAATAACATGTGATAAATCACTAATATAATGTCGTAAAACAGATACATGAAATACATCATGCATACACCGCAAAGAATCAGGCAAGACTAGTCGATAAGCCATGGGACCTTTCTTTTCCACAACCTCAAAAGACCCCACAAACCTAGGAGAGATTTTATCACCCTTTCCAAACTTGTTTAAACTCTCATGTGATTTTACCCACAAGAAAACTTTGTCGCTAACCTCATATTTGCGGTCAATGCGATGCACATCATCATAACTATTTTTTCGATATTGTTCTTTTTTAATCCTTTATCTTATCGATTGTATTTTTTCTTCCATTTCTTGGATCACTTCTGGTCCTACCAAAATCCTATCCTCTAGTATGTCCCAACTCATAGGTGTCTGACACGGTCATACATAAAGAAACTCAAACAATGTTATCTTAATCATACTATGTTAACTATTGTTGTATGAAAACTCTACTAATGAATAGAAGTCCTCCCAGTGCTTATTTTGATCGATCATGTACATCTGAAGCATATCCTCTAAGATCTGGTTCATTATTTCTATTTTTCCATCTATTTCTAGGTGATATGTTGTACTAAAATTCAGCTGTGTTCCAAAAGCCTCTTGGAAACTAGTCCAAAATTATCCTGTAAACACTGATCCATGATCAGATATGATATTTCTTGGTACTCTATGCATCCTCACAATATCACTAAAAAAAATCTACCTATGTCAGGTGCTTGATATGTCGTATGCACTGGAATAAAGTGTGCACTCTTCATTATAGTGTCAATGACCACACAAATTGAATCATGTCTCCTTTCCATCAATGGAAATCCAACTATAAAATCCATCGAAATGACTTCTCATTTCGATTCAGGAATAGCGTGTGGCTGTAACAATCATGTTGGATGTCTATGTTCATCCTTCACTTGCTGAAATTCTAGACATTTCTCCACATAACTAAATATGTCCTCTTTCATTCCTTTTCAGAAGAATAAAGTCCTAAGGTCTTCCTTCATCTTCATGACTCCTGGATGAACCATGTATACTGCTCGATGAGATTCACTTAATATTGGACTTCTTAACTCTTCTTTATGCGGTATGTAAATTCTGTTGGTATATCTCAACAATCTGTCATTGTCAAATGAATAACCTTCATACTTTAGTACCATCATGGTATCTTTTCCATTACTATCCTTAACTTCGTTGTACCAATCGTCATCAACCTATACATTTATAATCTTTTCTCGAAGATTCATATTAAGAGGTATTACCGAGAATATGTGTGATCTATGACTCAATGCATCTATTACTATGTTCACCATTCCTTTAATGTAAGTAATGTCAAAGTCATATTCGCTAAGTAATTTTGACCAACACTTCTATCGCGTGTTCAAGTTACTCTGAGTAAATATATGTTGCAATACATAGTGATCTATATTTAATTCAAATTTTCATCCAATCAAATAATGTCTCCATACTCTCAATCCATATACAATTGCTAATAACTCAAAGTCAAGCATTGAGTAGTTTTCCTCATGCCTTCTCAATTTCCTTGAGATGTAAGTGATCACTCAATTGTATTGCATCAAAACTCCATGTAGACCTTCCTTGGATGCCTCCATGCATACCAAGAATTTGTTTTCCATGTCGGGGACCTTCAGTATCATCGTTAAACTTAACAACTCTTTGAGATTTTTAAATGATTATGCGCATGTCCATACGAATTTCTTGTTTTTCTTCTAGAATTTTGTAATTAGATTCTCTCTCTTTGAAAAACATTTAACGAAACCTCGGTAATAACCTTCTAACCCCATAAATCTATGTACTTATTGTATGCTATTTGGAGCTGACCATTTCATAATAGCCTCTATTTTCACTGGATCCACAATGATACCTTCTCCAGATATGATATGTCCAAAATAATGAATCTTTGATTGGTAAAAAGAACATTTCGATAGCTTCCCATACAATTTGTTTTCTCTTAGAAACTATAGAACCAATATCAAGTGTTCTCCATGCTCTTATTTCATCCAATAATAAATTAGTATGTCATCAATAAATACTTGAACAAACTTTTCCAAGTATTCACGAAATACCCCATTGATCAAAATCATAAATACACTCGGGGTATTTGTCAATCCAAACGGTAAAACAGTGAAATCATAGTTTTTGAAGCTCTTCTTAAATGTGATCTTAGGGATATCTTCCTCTTTGATCTATAACTGGTGATATCTTGATCTGAAGTTGATTTTAGAAAACATAGTTTCTCCCTTCATATGATCAAATAAATCGTCAATCATTGGAAATGGATACTGGTTTTTTATCGCATCCTTGTTCAATTGATGGTAGTCAATACACAACCTCCATGAGCCATCCTTATTTATAACAAAAATCATTGGTTCACCCCATGCTGACACACTTGGATATATAAGCCCCAAGTCTAACAATTCATTTAGTTGCATTTTCAACTCCTGTAATTCAGGCGTTGACATCTGATATGGCGTTCTCGCAATCAGTTCTATTACAGGTTTCAAATATATGCTAAAGTCAAGGTTCCTTTCTATTGGAAAACCTGGTATCTCCTCCATAAATACATTTTCAAACTTTGATTATAACAGAAGGTTTTCTAATCCTTTCTCCTCACCCTTTTTGTTAAGTTATAGGATGGTATATAACTTTCATCCCTTGCACATACACTTTTATAATTGTAGGGAAGAAATAAACCTCAGGTACACTCCCTAGTTTATTCCTACAATTACTCTACCATGTCCCAAATCATCTATCAGACTTAACTGTTTTGTCTTATAGTTGAGTATCGCATCATGGGATTCCAACGAATCCATGCCAATCACTCTACCATAATATCCTACGATCATGACATATAGGTTGTCCTTTGTTAAAAAATATCCCAAGATAATGCTACAGTCCATAACCTTTCCTCCAACGTTTTGTTTGGCATCTGATTCCATTTCTACGTATCTGAACTTGTCCTTCTCGACTTCGTTTACCTTAATTCTCTTAAGCGATGCACTAGAAATAAAACTCTTTGTAGCACGCAGATTTATCAAAATACTAAAATTTTGATTGGTGATCATACTTGACGTCTCAAGAACAGTGGATTGGTGCTCATTCTGGTGGTTGTTCATCACTGCATGTATCCTTTGGGCCTTGTCCAAATCTCCAACTGTGGTGGGTCCTGATGATCCAGCCTCTCTAGACTTCTCAATTGGATAATATCATTGGTAATGTGGCTCTCTACATTTCCAACATCCATTCTTCGGTTCAGTTCTTGTTGGCCCTCGACCAAGTTTTGAAGAACCTTGGTCGTGTTTGATGATTTTTTGGACTTTGATAGGTTGGTTGACGACGGAGCACTTAGGCAAAGTGGAGATCTCACGATCTCACCCTTTTTGTGGGATTTTTTATTTATTAGGGTTTATGTATGGGTATTGTAACATCCCCAACCATCCATGTCGAGCCATGCTATGCCAGAGAACACTTTCGTTCTCTCTGCGGAACATACTGTAACATACCCAGTATCCAGCTGATCTACGTCACATAAATTTTTCGAACTACATGCAATTAAAATATATACACATAGAACTGTTACGGAAACATATATATAAAATGTAAAAAACCAAATACATCTGTAAATTCATGGATTCACACTGAAATAATAGTAAGCATATACAGGAAATACCCATAAAAATAAACACAGTTATAACTGCACATATGATAACCCATAAAAATAATCACATAAATAACAATGCAACATGTAAATTTATCACACAATTGGCACTTGTCTTGGTAAGAATGTCACCAACTGCGTGCAGACCTTCCACGAACCTCTCAAACTTAGATCACAATGTTCATCACTCTCAATAGTGATTCACCCCTGAGTTGGGAATAAACTCCAGTCCGGTAAAGGGATTCCTAACTAGGCTAAAGGCTCATAGACAACGGGAAAGACTTCGTCTTAGGTTCCAACTCAAATTAACAACCTACAATCCCTCATTCCCCACATGCATGTCCCACCCAGCAAGTGTGCCCCTTCTCCGCTCAATAGTCCTTCGGTTTCCCCACTTCCTTTCTGGGCTTCAAAAATAGGTCGAAAAAGAAGTCTTAGAGCATTGTAGTTGCAGTTTAGCACCTTCAGGAAATCAATTCCCAACAATTCTCTCACCCAGATAATTGCTCACGGGCCTGAAAACTCGCTTCTTCATTCCAGCTCCCAAGCTAGCCAGATACGCCAACACAAAATGGCTATGGATACAAGTTCAGGTACAGTCATGAAGATATGAAGGATAGCTCAATGGGTGTGTGCATGATCATGGATGATTGACTGGATGAATGAATGATGGAAGAAATGATGGGAAGAATCATGGAAAAGATGGGAAAATGAACTAAGTCCCAACAATATGTATGTATGTCCACAACTTGACACTTGTCATGTTGGGAGCTACTTTGGCCCCACTTGTCCCCAACTTTAGAACTTAGGATAAAATCATTATCCATACTTTATAATTTAATAAATATTAATATAATATTCCTTTTTGTCTTAAGCTCCCTAGCTTACCCCTTTTCCTTAATTTTCAGGCCCCTCCCTTTCCTAACCAGTGGAGTTTATTCCCCCATCTCTTTTATCATGGTTGGTCTACGTGCAACGATGTATTTTATATTAATTATGAGACATATACAAAAATAGGCACACTGGCCTTTAACATCTAGGCTCTCCGGCCTAATCAAAACATAAGAATCCCAGTTTATAATAACTGGCTCACCAGCCTATAAAACGTAGCATATACACAAAAGGTTACCTAGCCTCAAAATCACACACACTTATGTTGTTGCGTGCGGTATCATGGAATGTAAAAACTTCCTCATTTTACTGTGTAGTACATGTGCGCACTATGCCATGAAATGTGCATACAAAAAAAATGATATCAAACAACTCACCAACTTAAGTGCATTTTCATTTACATTATAATTGGTTTCAGCGTAGGGATATTACAATCCCCTCCCCTTATTTATTCACTATCCTCAGTGCATCATGTACCCATATACAACAAAATTTCAAAAATCCTCAAAAAGATGTCGGTATTCTGCCTGCATTGCATCCTCATGCTCACAAGTAGTGTCATCAGGATCGTACCAGGTCCATTGGACCTTTAAAATCCCTATGGCTTGATTATGGAGATGTTTGATTTTCCGGTCCATAATGCGTACCAGATGCACTTGAAAAATGCTTTCTTGCTCCACCTGAATCACATTCCAATCAATAACATGATTAGCATTAGGTATATATTCCTTGAGTAATTATACATGGAATACATTATGAACAGACATAGATGTAGGCAATGAAATCATATAATCTATTGGACCAATCCTCTCTAGGATTTCATACTGCCCACAATAGCGAGATGGAAACTTTGAACAATTTCCTGATTTCAGGGAACTTCTGTTGGCCTTCACTTTCAAGAATACATGATCACCCAATTTAAATTCCCTTTGAGTTCTTCCCTGATCAACATATATTTTCTGTCTTTCTTGGGTTTCCTTTAAATTTTTCTTTATTTTTATCATTTGTTCCTCCATTTACCTGAGCAAATCTAGCCCAACCACTGCTCTGTATGCTGGGTTATCCTAGCTTACTGTTGTGTTGCACTTTCTTCCATAAAGTGCCTCAAATGGGCTCATCTTTAGAGATGCTTGGTACCCATTGTTATAATCAAACTCTACAAAGTGTAGGTAGTCTTCCCATTTTGATGGTTTATCCATCACATACATCCTCAACATATCTTCAATCACTTGATTCACCCTCTTTGTTTGTCCATCTCATTCTGGATGATAAGATGTACTAAAATTCAAATTTGTTCCAAATCCATTAAATAATCCCTTCCAAAATTTTGAGGTAAATTTTGGATCTCTGTCAGACACAATTGTCTTGGGTATGCCATGTAATCTAGCAATTTATTTCATATAAACATGAACAATGTTCGTTTCCTTGTGAGTGAGCTTAACTGGAATAAAATTGGCAACTTTAGTAATCTTATCCACCACTACCATGATATAATCATGTTCCTTGTTTGTTCTGGGTAGTTTGGTGATTAAATCCATGGTTACAACTTGAACCCACTTCCACTCAGAAATGGGTAATGTCTATAGCAAACCAGCTAGGTGTCTATGCTAAGCCTTTACCTTTTGACATTCCAAACATTTGGCAATATAATTAACAACCTCTTTTTTCATGCCTAGCCAATAATATTGGCTTTTGACAGCTGTAATAGTTTTCTGATAACGTGGGTGCCCAACATAAGGTACATTATGCATTTCCCTCAATATCAAAATTTTCAATTCCTGAGAATTTGGTACATAAATTATGCCCCTGTACATGATAAGTTCATCATTATCTATCTTATATTCCTCATTTTTTTGCTGCAAAATACCTTGTTGTAATTTTGCCTTTAATTTCTTCTATTGCAAATCTGATTTGGCGGCCTCTATAAGTATGTCTTTCAAATCTGATTGGTACATGATAATGGTTGTAGCATCCAATTCATGCACTCTTCTATTGAGTGCATCAACCACTTTGTTCTCTTTCCCCTTGATATGCTTTATATCAAAGTCATGTTCACTTAGAAATTTTAACCATCTTCTTTTCCTAGCATTTAGAGTTGGTTGATCAAATAAATATTTCAGACCATTATGGTATGTTCTTATCTCAAACCTTTTCCCCATGAGGTATTGTCTCCATTTCCTCAAGGCATGCACTATGGCTTCCAACTCCAAATCATGAGTGACATAGTGTCTTTCATGCTCTTTCAAATTCCTTGATTCATAACATATAACAAACCCATTTTGACTGAGGACTCCACCAAGTCCTTATTTACATGCATCTGTGCATACAATGAAGTCTTTATTTGGGTCTGCAATCCTTAGTATTGGATTGTTAATAATTGTTTCAAGTGTTGGAAACTCTTTTCACAATCTAATGTCCACTGAAACTTCAGACCCTTTCTTTTCAAGGAATTGATTGGGTGTGGAATCTTTGAAAATCCTTCAATAAATATCCTATAGTATCTTGCAAGATCCATGAATGATCTTACATATGCCACATTCTTTGGTGTTGACCAATCTCTAATGGATTCTATCTTCTCAAGATACACGACTATCCCATCCTTTGAAATGATATGCCCCAAATAATGAATTTGCTTCTGATAAAATAAGCACTTGCTCAATTTGGAATATAACTAATGCTCCCTTAATACTTGCAACACCATTTTCAAATTATTCTCATGCTCTTATTCTGACTTAGATTATATAAGAATGTCATCCAAAAAGACAATGACAACCTTGTCTAAATATTTTTGAAAACACCTTTCATTAAGCACATGAAAACAACTGGTGCATTTGACAACCCAAATGGCACCACTGTGAACTCATAATGATCATACCTTGTCCTGAAGGTGGTATTTCTTATATCTTCCTCTTTAATCCTTACCTGATGGTATCCTAATCTAAGATATATCTTTGAAAATATCTTGGCATCCTTCAATTGATCAAAGAGATCATCAATCCTTGGCAGAGGATACTTGTTCTTAACATTCACTTTATTCAACTGTTTGAAATCAATGCATAATATTAATGTTCCATCCTATTTCTTTACAAACAACACTAGGGCAGCCCAAGGTGACACACTTGGGCGTATATACCCCTTCTTCAGAAGCTCTTCAAGTTGCATTTGCAACTCCTTCATCTTTGGTGTACTCATTTTGTAAGGAGTCTTTGACACTGGAGCTGCTCCATGCATTAAATTTATAGAGAAATCAATATCTCTCTTTGGGGGTAGTCCTGGTACCTCCTTGAACGCATCTTTAAAATCTTCCAGGACTGCATTATATTCCAAATTTGTCACCTTATCTTTAGTTGTCTCCTCCATATGAGCTGCAAATATTTGACACCCTTTTCTATAACATTTCTTCAGCTGCAATGCTGAAATTTATTTGATGGTTATTGCCCTGGGAATTCCCTGTAATTTCCTTAGAATCCCTTCCTCATACAAGCAATTAAATTCCTTTTTATGGTAGTATAGGATAGAATGATGTTCGTCCAACCAATCCATCCCAATTATACATTCATAGGAACCTAAAGGCAAGATGTTCAAATATGCGTTGGTGTTTAGTCCATTCATGTCCATAAGACATGAATTAACCATCTCATTAACTTTTCTTTTGGTTCCAGTATCCAGCTGCACCAACACATATTTTCCATTCTTGCTTCTTGGCAAATGAAAACTTTACACCATCTTAGGATCTATATAACTATGAATAGCTCCTGAATCAATTAAAATAGCAATGGTTTGGTTGTTGATCATACCTTCCACTTCAATCATATGTGACTGATACTCTACTTGCTTGTTGTCCATGGCTGCATAGATCCTTGGCACATTTCTTCCCATGTCCTCCATTGTTTCATCTTGGTGTTCAATTTGAACATTCCTCCCTTTTTCACCTCTGTGAGGACAATGTCTGAACATGTGATCTCCTTTACAACCCCAACATTGAAGAGGTGCTTGCCTTGGCCTTTGACCTCCTGTCTCAATCGTTATGGGTTCTCTAGGAGTTTGTTGTCCCTGAGTATTATTTCTGAAGAATGGTGGCTTAGCTCCCTTCTTCCTCTTATCCATCTTGAACTTCTTTTTGTCTTCCCAAACTTTTTGGAAAGTTTCCCTTGCTTTTTGTTGATCATATAGGCATTTATCTCGCCCTATGGTCTCCTGCAATGTCTTAGGATCATCATACTATATTTTGTCACTGATTAATGATGGAAATCCACTCAAATACCTCTGAATATTAACTGTCTCAATCTTTATGAAAGATACATATTTCAACAGTTCTAAAAACCTTCTCTCATATTTATCTATGGTCATACTTCCAAGATTGAGTTCAAAGAACTCTTTCATTTTTCTATCATAATATCTCTTAGTCAAGTATTTATTCTCAAAATACTTCTTGAATTCCCTCCAAGTAACACTTTTCTCTTTAATGTGTTGCACCTGCACAAGCTAATCCCACCACATGGACGCCACTCCCTTGAGTTGATAGATAGAAATTCTACCTTCTGCATGAGAATAATAATTATGAAATTGAAAATACTTTCTCATGCCAAGAAACTATGTTTCTTCATCCTCATCCTTCTTGTGCTCACCATCAAATGTAGGAGGTTTGATTTTGTTCATTTCTCCTCGCAGTTCATCCACCCCAGAACTCTTGTTCTTCCTGACAGGGGATGGACTTGAGTTGATCTGTGCTCTCTTATTGGAATTCCTCAGGGAGTGGTGGTGATGTCTACTAACACTTCTTGTTCTTCTTTTCTCATCAGGAGACTTGCAACTTCCTGATTTTCTTGAGCCACTCTCCTTATCCAATTTCTTTTCTATTATGTTGAAGCTCTGGATTAACTTCATGTTGAAGTCATCCTGCTGATCCTTGGCTCTCATAAGCCTTTCATTATCATATTTATGGCTTTGGACATCCTTCTACAAATTTTTTAATGGTCTCTGTCATATTCATGTTTTCATCCCTTCCTTATCCATGTCCATTGGAGTTTGTTCCTTTAATGCCCAAATGGACATCCATCCCTCTAATATCATCCTCATGAATGTAAGTCCCTTGTGCCTCTTCCACTCCTTTGGAATCTATGATGATCCGGATCTTATCTAGTTGTTGTTAACTCTGCAAAATGTGCAACCAACAAAACTTTGTCACGCTAATTGTTTCAACAATTTCATGAAAATATGAACCATTCTGGTTCCATAATATATATCAGAATTATTTCTTTTGGTTTCCTAGAAATTTGAATGCCCAGATAAATTTTCTATACGGATATTTATATTCCACTTTCCAACACCTTTCCAATTCCTACTCCCATGCTCAATTCTGATTCTTGAGTAGAAAGTTATGGTTATTTGAAAATTTTCCCATTAATTTTTCTGTTCATTTTTCAACTTGGCACAACTTTGCACTGTAATTATGCATTTTTGCACCTACTCCTTTGTATTTTTCATAGGATCTCAATTGGGTTTCCTCATATACATAATATGAACACTCTTTCAAAATTTCACCTTTTTTTGGATTCTTGGTTGCTAGTTACAACCTGCTGAAGTTCTAGGCCAATTTGTGTTTTTGGTCTAGAATGCTACAGGTGCCTTATTTTCCATATTAAACACTTTTAACATGCCCAGAAATTTAATTGAGCTCTTGGAATGTCTTCTATGGCTCAATATATTTCCATTTACTTATCCTCCGCCTCAATCTGATTCTGGAGCAGAAAGTTATGGCTCTTTGAAGTTAGTTGGGTCTTAAAATTTACCCTTCATTGTTTGTGCTGTAATTTTCTCATAAAAGCTTCGTTTGACGAATGGTTTACACCATTAGAATTCTCTCTCCGAGCTCTTTTATTTGAGATGAAAAGACAAAGTGTGCCTTGGCATAAATACACACTCTTTTATCGTGGTTTTTGTGTTGCTAAAAACGCTCTTAAGGGCCTAAAAAATGCACTGCAAAAAGATGACGTTCAAATGATATAAAACGTTGTAGAAAATCGTTGGTTTTCTGTTGTTGTTCTCCCTCCAAATGACTTCATGCACACAAATTTCCACCTGTACACCCATATTTACCAAATTCATAAACATCACAAGGTAAATTGTTCTTCGCGCACCTATAACCACTGTGCATCACTTCTATGTCGCGTCAATAACTGCACACTACTTTTGTGTCGCGTGTCAATATTCACCGTGTACAGTTTTGGTTCTTGCACTATTAAATTTTGTTCACAGTTTTTGTATCGCGTGTTGATATCCCGAATGCATTATACTCTATGTGTTGCACCATGCCAGAGTTTAGTACGCCTCCACCGCGCACCAAAACTCTGTGCGCACCACTAACTAAATTGTCGCATGACAACATATACCCACATTGCGCGTGCACCAACAAAACTCCTCTGTGCTCTACCAACACTAAGCACACCACGTGCATCATTAATATATGTCTGCACACCACGCTCACTTCTTATGTATATGCACACTACACAATGCCAAATTTATCACATGCACCCGCACACCAACATTTTTCCACGCGACGCCAAAATTTAGTGCGTGCACCAAAAAACCACTATATTTGTTTTCTGCGCAATACGAAAATTTAGCACGCGCACCTGCACGCCAACATTTTTCCGCGCAACGTCAAAATTTAGTGCGCGCACCAGCACACTAACATTTTTCCATGCAATGCTCAATTTTTTTTTATCACAAGCCTTTTACTGCACAACATGCATTTTTAGTGCGCCCACCTGCGCATTCATTCTTATGCGCATCAATTCCTCGTGAATTCCACTGTAGAATTTGGGGCTTTTGCTTAAATTTTTCCCCAATTTACCATAGACATTCTGAAACCATGAAATTTGTTCAATTTCACCCCTATAACACCAATTCAACCTATGCAATAACAAATCATTGTAAGTTGACATTTTTGGAACGAATGTATCCAAAATCAATTCGCGAATTGAGAATTTTAACCACTAAACTCGCTCGATTTGTCATGGCTTCACTGTAACTTAAAATTAAACCCATTCTAGATCTGAATATGTTAGAATAGATATTAAATCAGGAATATCTCATCACTTGTCCAAATTTCTCA
Source organism: Picea engelmannii (assembly GCA_009831015.1). Classification (NCBI taxonomy): domain Eukaryota; kingdom Viridiplantae; phylum Streptophyta; class Pinopsida; order Pinales; family Pinaceae; genus Picea; species Picea engelmannii. Next base: position 664,176 of record ML778918.1, on the reverse strand, counting down.
ATTTTCCCCAATTTAACAATAAAAAATGGGGCTTTTCCCAATTCCGCGTCGTTGCTTCTAAATTTTACCATGGACGTTCTAACTAAAATTTGGCCACTTCAAAATAGATTCTCTGTGAAATTTTGCTTCAACTCAACTTGTTCGGCCCATCCAGGCTCAGTATTGAAAATTGAAGCTCTGATACCATATTGTAACAATCCTGTCCATCCATACCGGGCCACGCTTCACCAGAGAACTCTTTCATTCTCTTTGTGGAACATACTGTAACATACCAAGTATCCAACTGAGTTATGCCACATAAATTTTTCGAACTGAATGCAATTAAAATATATACACACAGAACTCTTGTAGAAACATATATATATAATGTAAACAACCAAATACATATGTAAATGTACATATTCACACTGAAATAGCAGTAAGCATATACATGAAATACCCATAAAAATTAACAAAGTTATTAACGCACATATGATAATCCATAAAAATAAGCACGTAAACAACAATGCAACATGTAAATTTATCACACAATTGGCACTTATCTTGGTAAGAATGTCACCAACTGCGTACAAACCTTCCACAAACCTCCCATCCTTAGACCACACTGTTCATCACTCTCAACAGTGAGTCACCCCTGAGCTGGGACTAAAATCCACCCGGGTAAAGGGATTCCTAACCAGGCTAAAGGCTCATAGAAAATAAGAAAGACTTTGTCTTAGGTGTCAACTCAAACTAACAAGCTACAGTCCCTCTTTCCCCACATGCTTGTCCCACCCAGGAAGTGTGCCCCTTCTCTTCTCAACAGTCCTTCGGTTGCCCCACTTCCTTTCTGGGATTCAACAACATGTCAGACAAAAAGTATCAGAGCACTGTTGTTGCAGTTTAGCAACTTCAGGAAATCAATTCCCAACAATTATCTCACCCATAGAATTGCTCACAGGCCTGACAACCCGCCTCTTCAATATCCCACGAGCCTGACAACCTACTTCTTCAGTACAACTCCCAGGCTAACCAGGCACGCGAACAAAAAATGGCTAGGGATACAGGTTTAGTTACAGTCATGAAGATACGAAGGATATCTCAATGGGTGTGTGCATGCTCATGGATGATTGACTGGATGACTAGATGATGGAAGGAATGATGGGAAGAATCATGGAAAATATGGGAAAATGAACTAAGTCCCAACAATATGTATGCATGTGCCCAACTTGACACTTGTCATGTTGGGAGCTACTTTGGCCCCACTTGTCCCCAACTTTAGAACTTAGGATAAAATAATTATCCATACTTTATGATTTAAGAAATATTAATATAATATTCCTTTTTGGATTAACCTCCCTAGCTAACCCCTTTTCCTTAACTTTTAGGCCCCTCCCTTTCCTAACCAGTGGAGTTTAGTCCCCCATCTCTTTTATCGTGGTATGTTTGTGCACAACGATGTATTTTATATTAATTATGAGACATATACAAAAATAGGTGCACTTGCCTTTAACATCTAGCCTCTCTGGCCTAATCAAAACATAAGCATCCTAGCTTATAATAACTGGCTCACCAACCTATAAAAGATAGCATATACACAAACGGATACCTGGCCTCAAAATCACCGCACTTATTTTGTTGCGTACGATATCCTTGAATGTGAAAACTTCCTCATTTTACTGTGCAGTACATCCGCGCACTATGTCATGAAATGTGCATACAAAAAAAATGATATCAAACAACTCACCAACTTAAGTACATTTTCATTTACATTACAATTGGGTTCGACCTAGGGATATTTCAGGTATGGGATGTCAGCCCATGGGTTTACCCATGCTTAGGCCTGTTTTGTAATGTCTAAATAAGTATCTAGGTGATGTATGAAGTATATCTAAGTGGGATTTGTGCAAGATATGTAGGCCAGAGTGATAAGTACAAATAGTTGTGAATGCTTGTGCATACTATATGTTGAGACTTGTAGAGCTAAGTGCAAGTGATTTGTAGTGCTTTGTGCATAGACTGTGTAAGGTTCTATTCTTTGACATAACTCGGGAGGGAGGATCTGGCGAGGCGCACACAGATCTCCCATCCTTGCGGAGTTGGATTTGTGGCTTGCTACATGTAAGAAGATCAGAATAAAATAATAAATAAGAAGAAGAGTTTGTGGACGTAATCCCACACTGGGGTGAACCACGTATATCCTGTTTTGATGTTCTTTGTGCTATGGTGTTCATGTTGTTTATCTATTTTCTTAGTGCATTGTTTTGATGTATGATAGGTATATCCATTGATGTTTAGTGCTTATTGTATGAATGAATGTTAGATCTACTCTTATGCTATGTGCTAGATGGTCAGATGTGCTTAGATATTGATTAATATTGTGTTGTTGTGTAATTAGGGTTTTAGTCTGTGATGTGAATAAGGGTTAAAGACTAATGATTGTTAATTTCTAAGTGCTATGTTAAGTATTTTGATCACAGATCTGTGTCCCATCTAGGTTGCAAACACTTGAGTCCTGCAAACCCCCCTACCTCTAACTTGGGTGAGACTTCATCTTCTTCGCAGGTGTTGCCAAAAGGGTCGGTAGTTAGGGTTATGTTGGTGCGTTGTTGAAGCGTTGAACCTTGGGTCTATCCCTATGCCAACAAATGGTTCTGTTGTTGGGATGTGAAATAGTGATTACTAGGAACTGAAGAAAAAATAAAGCTTTGTGTGTATATTTGTTGTTGCAGTGCGCAGTATTCTACTTGACTTGTGAAGCTCTGTGCTAAGAAGAGAATCAAATATGAAGAAAAGAGGTAAGATCTTACAGATTTGTGCTCTAGTAACGGTAAGATAAGTGGAATTTTTTGCTTCGAGAGTATGAATCTAGGTATGTTTGATAGATTTTCTCCTAGTCTCAAAACTAGGGCACAACTAGAAGAAAGAAGATTTGATATGAATAAATCTGATAGAAATAATGAAAGATATTTTATTCCTATGCATAGAAATAATTTTTGGACTAACAAGTGGATGTAGGATCCTAGAAAGAATTTTTTGCAGGTTCATCACTGTGATCCCAATGCGCAGTACAAGAAAGGTTGGGGATAATTTAAGAGAAAGAGAGGATTGACTCTTTGTTATCGCTGTAGAAGACCAGGACATCTTGCTAAGGAATGCCCTGGTACATGTCCTATTTTTCTTTGTTTTAAAGTTGCTGGTCATAAAGTTTTGGATTGTCCCAGAATGATTTATAAAGTTGAAAAGATGAATAGAAACAAGAAAACTATGAATAATGTCAAGAGACTAAGAATATAATAGAGCACTAGAAAGAATCAAAGGCTATATTATTACAAATGAAAGAAACCCTGAGTGATCACACAGACATCAATTTACCATAGATATTAAAAGAGAATGAGTGCATAGAAACAATAATAGGAGACTTCGACATAGACTATATATTGGATGCAAAAACACAGGTGAATATCATGACAGAAAGTACTTGGGAATTTTTTTGAAAGCCCGCTATGGTTCCTTCATTGGGAGGGATAGGCTTGTTTAAAGGAAAGATGATAACCCTATGTGGAATACTTACTCATGTACCTATAATTTCCCATGGAACATCGATAGAAGAATAATTTGAGGTCGTTAAGTTTGTTGAGAACATCGCCCCTTTTGCACTTGTGTTAGGGAGGACCTAGATTGAGAAAAATTAGATCTGAAGGAAAGAATAAAAGGTAGCTACAGAACAGAGAAATCAAGAGTTAAAAGATTTCATGGCTAGGAGAATTGTGCACTTAATAGAAGAACAAGAGGACAAGTCGAAACAATTGAGGGCCAAAGACCTAGCTATCAAATTTGAAAGAACACAAGAAGGATTAAAGAACCTATCCATGTAGGAGAGAAGAGCACCTACCCCTGAAGTAATAAGAGAAGAGGTATTCCACTTAAACCCTTTAGAAGAACCTCAGTAGTGCGAAGTTACTATGCTAAGAGAAGATAAGAATAAAAATAGAAAGAGGGATCCAAAGACGTAGATAACATGAAAGAAAGCAAGAAAACTCAGTAAGAAGAAATCAAAGGTAGAAAAGTTGTACAAGGTTCCAGGAAAGACATCGTAGAATGCAGGCTTGCAAAATTTGAACCTTGCTAGAATAGAAGAATAATGAAGACTCGCACTTCACCATGGGGAAGCAATATGACCATTGGAGGCGTCCCGACCATTAGAAAGATGCTCCAGAATGGATATAAACACAGTTATTTCCAGAAAGATCGCCATTGGACCATTGGGACCATGCCATAATGGATGGAATCATATTGATTGATTCATTTCGAACTGTTGAAGGAATATGTTACGACGTTGTTTATTTAATTGGTCGAATGTCTCACCAGGGACACTTTTGCAAATTGTGATTATTCAAGCCCACAGAGAACTGATTTCTATCGCGTTGTTCTTATTGATACCTCACCACCCGTTTTTATTACCTTGAGTGTTTGTCTACCTATTAGAGATATATGATCTTGAGCATGCATGTCGGGTGACCTTAGCGCAATAGAGAAGTCTATGGAAAAGATCCTGATAGACCTTATGGATGAGAAGGTCATGTCCGCAGGAGTATAGGCCTCATCAAAAAGAGGATTGCAAGCATCCCCCTTGACTGCATGTCGATCTAGGCCATCCCGAATTGCAACAAAGAAAAGAAGCAAGCACCAGGATGACCTAGTGAATGAGAAGCTCATCTCGTCGGTCTTGCCCAACTATATCCCACCTTCGGTTGGTGCAGTTAGTCATGACAACATTTCGAGAGATTTCGAGTACACCCTCATCACTGCATACCTCTCGAAGGGGATACGCCCAGTTGGATTGTAACTCGAATTGAACCCTAATATTAATATCAACAAATTTATCATGGGAGACATGAAGAATTATGAGATGCTCACACCACATAAGTACTTGAAAAAGACAACGCGGAAGAAGTCAAAGATAGCCCCCTGACCATGGAATAAGGAGGTCATGAGGTCCACCATCCTCAATGTCATGAAGATAACCCACTTCGGCCAACATCAAGAGGTTAACACGTGCGTTAAAATCCTCCTGTCGTGATACCATGGAGTTTATATATGGTTAGAAAGGTGCGTGACTATGGATCCTGACCCTCAGAAATTATACCCAGGGAAGGATGCATATCGCACCCTAGCGCAACGAATAAAGGAAACCTACAACAATGTGGAGAAGGGGAAGTGGGGCTACAAGGTAGCCTCCATCCAAGATGGAATAATGTTCCTAGCTTTCCAGTTGATCACTGGTAAGCTCATCAAGAAGACCATACCAATGCAAGTCACAGGGTTCGTCGTCAACCTCGCAGGAAAATGCATTGAAGAGATGCAGATGAACTGGGCAAGCTACCTTGTCAACCAGTTGGAGCAGGATTTCCACAAAGCATAGGACCAGGGCTACGAGTTTCACTTTAGCTGGTTGTTGATTCTCATTGCCTTTGTCGCTTGGGAGATGTTGGAGGGAGCGACCTTCCCTGAAGTTGATCCATATGAACCACTGGCCGCGAGGTTCACCACCTTATGGTATTCAAGTGATATGGTGAAGTAGTGGAAGTCGAATGTTGTATTCCACACTTACTACTTACAACTCACGCAAGCCATTGACGCATTCCCCTGAATGACTCTGAATACCTTGCATACTTACAGGCTAATAGAGAAGTTACACAAAGAAAGTCATTTCATTTACATCACTAGGTGCAGGGATGAAAGAAAGGAGGAGATCCAGTCGTATTATAAATTGTCTGCTGAAGATATGGAGAAGATAACCAAGGAATGACCTAAAGAATTCCTTGTACTAGTCGAGTAGATAGATCTCTCCAACCCTGATATCATCGGAAGTCCTGTAGTCACCCGAGAACAATATGATGGACCAAGTAGAACTAAGAATAATAATAAGAAGGAAAAGGTGTAGGAGATAAAAAACGCATCGGAGGAAACTGCATCTGATTCACCTGGAGAAGGAGGAGATGACAAAGTAAAAGGAGAAGAATACAAACAGGAAAAAGGTGAAGTGACATCACCGAAAGATCCCCTTACAGAGGCCGAGATGTCAAATAAAGGAAGGTTTATCCAAATAAACCATCAATGTGGAAGAAGGCATGAGCCAATAAGCCTCAGTCACAGAACATGCTCACAGTGGATGATATTGACCTCATCATCGCAGCTGTATCAGACACTTCGGAGGATATTTTGCAATGAAACAAAGCCAATCAAGAGAATATGTATGACAGGATCGAGGCAGAGCTAAAAGGGGTACAACAAGCCCTATATTCAAGCTACGTAGTGTCTATTGTGCCATCATCATCAAAAGTTGTAGAGTTGGGGGATGAGCCCACCCAACTGCGTAGGATAGCAGATTCTACATAGGCTCGCCTTCGAGTAGTACATGAAGAAAAAGAGCAGGCCAGAAAGGCCTTGAAGCAAGAAAAGGAGGAAGTCCTAGAGAAACTTTCGGTTACATAGCAATAAAAATATGGTATGAGAGCGATGTTTGAAGAGGACAGAGAGTATATCCAGAGAGAGAAAGATCAACTTCTCATGGAGAATATTGGAGTTAGAGAAGTAGTAACTAGAGCACTTTGCTCTATGTTGGGCCTAACATAGATGGAAGAGGAGACAACTGAGAGCCAAGTGGGGAAGCACGTTGAATAAATTCAACAACTTCAAGCAAGAGTAGAAAATATGGAACTACAAGTAGTGTCGAGCACTCCACAGGATGTGCAAGATCAAAGGGAAGAAACTTCTAGGAGCACAGTCGAAAGAATCAAGGCATTGGCTTTAGAATGCAAGAAACTAAGTAACCGAAGTGCGCAGACCTATGAGCACCTCACAGAAGACCCATAATTGAGGATGTTGGAGTCACAGCTCCAGGAGGCAAAGCAACGATCATTGATAGTACAAGAATAGTTGAAGCTTCTTTCAATGGTAGAGAAGATGAAAAGGTCACAAGAGATGTGCGCAGTTCAACAACAGGTCAATGCAATCCAGAGTAGAGTCATGGAAGTGACCCAGAGACTCTAGTCGGTGTAGGATGAAGCCTACACACTTTTTGAAGAGATTGAGGGAGAAGGTGCACAACTAGAACAAGTGGTCACCACAGTGGAACAATTCTTGGAATGGCCTGTCACCTAGAAAGTCATCTAAGAGTTCACCGAATAGGAGAATCTAGCGAAGCAGCAAGTTGAGGCAGCTCGAGCCAAGCTCGAGGCCTTCGAAGAAAAATTTCCCAGATCATAGTGACTCGGGACGAGACACATGTGAATGTTGGGGGCCTGTTTCCCCTCGACCAATTTTTGAATAACCTTGGTCCTATTTGAGCATTTTTGGGACTTTGATAGGATGGTCAAAGACAAAACACCTAGGCAAAGTGGATATCGCGATATCTCTCCCTTTTTGTGGGATTTTTGAGTTATTAGGGTTTATGTAACGGGTATGGGATGTCGGTCGATGGGTTTACCCATGCTTAGGCCTCTTTTTTAATGTATAAATAAGTATCTAGGTGGTGTATGAAGTAGATCTAAGTGGGATTTGTGCAAGATATGTAGGGCAGAGTGCTAAGTGCAAATAATTGTGAATCCTTGTGCATACTATATGTTGAGACTTGTAGAGCTAAGTGGAAGTGATTTGTAGTGCTTTGTGCATAGACTATGTAAGGCTTTGTGCTTTGACCTAACTTGGGAGGAAGGATCTAGCGAGGTGCGTGTAGATCTCCTATCCTTGCATAGTTGGATCTGTGGCTTGGTGCATGTAAGAAGATCAAAAGATACTAATAAAGAAGAAGAAGATTTGGTGGACGTATCCCCACACTGAGGTGAACCACATATATCTCGTGTCGATGTTCTTTGTGCTATGGTGTTCATGATGTTTATGTATTTTCTTAGTGCACTATTTTGATGTATGATAGGTAGATCCATTGATGTTTAGTGCTTATTATATTAATGAACGTTAGATCTACTCTTATGCTATGTGCTAGATGGTTAGATTTGCTTAGATCTTTATTAATATTGTCTTGTTCTATAATTGGGGTTTTAGTCTGCGATGTGAATAAGGGTTAAAGACTAGTGAATGTTAATTTCTAAGTGCTCTTTTAAGTATTGTGATCACAGATCTATGTTCCAGCTAGGTTGCAGACACTTGATTCCTGCAACCTCTCCTTCCTCGACCTCGGGTGAGACTTCATCTACTTCGCAGGTGTTGCCGAAAGGGCCGGTAGTTAAAGTTTTGTTGGTGCGTTGTTGAATCATTGAACCCTGGTTCTTCTCCTATGCCAATAGTTCTCCTAGTCCTCGAAGTAGAATTTGTTGGCATAACAGTCTATGATCCTGGTATGTTTTTTTCAACATGATTAAACTATTTTTCTTGTTGTTGTAGACGACGTTGTTGTTGTTGATGTTGTGGTACTCTATAAGGAGTCCTCTGTTGAGGATTCTACCATCTTAGTGTCAAAAAAATAGGTCCTCTAGGTGTATCTCGATGCCCAAAAGTCTGTCTAGTTGGTGTCTGATGTTGTTTTTCTTCTAGTGTCATATGTTCAGTCTGTCTAGAAGGATTCCTGCCCCGACCCCCATTGTTCAGCTCTTCCTCTGCAATGATGGCCTTTTGAAATGCATCATGTAACTTCTGAGGCATCAAGATCCTCACCTTTTCATGGATGTTGAAGTTAAGGCCAAACACAGACTTGTTGACATTTAACTTCTTCATGTTTAGATGTGGAACATATCTGAGTAGCTCCATGAACCTGGCCTCATACTACCATATGACTACCCTGTCGTAATTCGTTGAACTCATTAAGATATCGCTCAATGAATTCATCGAACAAGTACCTCTCTCGGAATCGTTCCTTGAACAATTCCTAGGACACGTCTTCAACGACCATGTCTAGTTGAGGTAGGATTTTCTTCCACCAAAGTAGAGCACTCATTTTCAGTTGAAATAATGACATGCGAGCTTTCATGTTAGAGGTGTAATCGCGAAGTGTGAAGCACATCACCATGTTATCCAACCATGCCTCGACGGATAAGTAATTTGTGGCATCCCAGAACACAAGAAACTTCACTTTCTCTAGTTCTCTGTGTATACTACTACTACCTGTTGGAGTGTGCTATGAACCCTCATTGGGCACAAACGTTCTTCCCTCATCCTGGTCAATATGATTGATCAATGTCTCTGACATCCTATGGAAGTATCTCATCATACCTACCACATCTCCCACATCAACCTACTCCTACTCAGTGGTTTTCTCATATCCCTAAGGGTTTGATCCCTCTGGTGTGGATAAAATTGGAGGAGTCATACATGTTCCTCCCACACCACGACGTCTACTTTCCCTGCATCCTCTAACCATGATTACCTACATGGATAATTTCAAATTTATTAGTGATACAACTCTACTATTAAATACAATAGTGGAAGGCATACGGTTCCGATGTTGCTGTGTTGAACCCACTCTTATACCATGTGTAACATCCTTTCTGTTACGACATAAATTTATGTGAGTACATAGTGGTAAATTTATTTATTTTTTGAAATATCAGTTAGGATAAATGTTCTGCGAAAATAACATACATCAATATTTACACATTCTATTCTCATCTACATCACTACATGGCAAGATTTGGATACAACATCATTGTTATTCATAGATCAACCATATCACATAATTATAAAAAAATATGTCTACATGCCCAACCTACCTTGAAAGGTTAGGACCTCCAAAACACATAATCAATCCTCAAGTCCAGGACTCATCTGATTGATTTTGACCATTTAAGGTCTCAGGACTGGAGACTGTTCCGAGGAACACAAATGTATCTAATTCTCATAACCAACTCTAACCTAGACTCAAGACTAAATTTGACAGTAAGGTACTTAATCATAACACAATTAAATTCATTCAATAACTCATTATACTAGTACATAATTCGTCAATTCATCATTCAAATTTCACATCATAAGAAACTACTCAATTGTCTGGTTTCATTCCATTACAAAATCATTGATATTACCATATACATGTCAGTGTTATAATCCACTTTGTAAGTTCAACAATTAACAATCCATTGTGGATAACTATACATTATAATTTAGTACTCAATTTAACATAACAATATACATAATAACTTCATCATAAATAATCAATTTCTCTTCAATTTAGACTTACAATTCATATTAAATTGATACCTCTAACCATAATTTTCAACAACAATTCTATAGTTTTTAATAGGTAAGGCATGTTCTGAAGTATATAAAAATCACATTAATTTCATACCGAAAATTATCACATCAATCTCAATCATGGATTGCGCAATTAAACTTTTATTTATATCCAAGGCATAGTTATCTTATATCAATTGCATAATTGTTTTTTAACACTTATTAAGGTAGTAAAAAATTATTGTTAAAGAACCAACTTAATTATAATGTTTCAAGACATTTCTTAACCCATTTACTTACTAACTTTTAATCCCCACTCTATATTGTATCCTTAAATTTATAATTTAAGTTCCTCTTGAGTAAAATATACAATATTATCTCTATTATTATAATATATGGTATTTCTAAGTTAAATTTGTTGCTTCAAATCTTCAACCATTCTTCCTAAATGAACATCACCCTTTATCATTTAATACGTTTTACCATATCTGTATCAACACAAATGATTATACTTTGACACTCTTAATATAAAATATCATATTATAATCATTATATAGCTGATCACTAAATAGTTCAATAACCATTAATTCATAAACATTCCAAAGCCATTACATAAATCAAATGAATTTTTGATCATATTATTAATTGAAATCAATCCAATGGAAGTAGAGTGGTGCATAAGGCATGCTAAACCCTTTTACTATAACTATTGTTGAGTTTTATTTTATTGGGATAAATCCCAGTCATTCTTGGAAAACCTTTTTTATTTTTTGTATTTCATTAGTAGTCAATATGTACACACATAAGAGTAATACTTACAATATAGCGTTAAATACTTTCATTAAAAATTCTTATTAAATATTCTGTATAATTGTTCACACTAACTTAAACGTATTCCATCCAAAATCGTGACACAAGTTAACCCAATACTCTATTATCTCATCTAATATACCCAGTTTCGTTGGAGGTACTACTCCACTCAATAAAGAATAGAACGAAATTAGATACTAAGTTCAATGGTTCTTTACGGGCTGGTCACAATTTCTCACATCAATATACAAAATAAAATTGGAAAATAATTAAACTGGAAGGGATTATCTTGGGAAAATATCCATCCACATACATTACAGGTATATAGGATTATAGTATTGTTAATCATTAAATCCATACTCAAGGATATTTTAAATAAAATTCAACAGTTTACATTCTAACTTATATCAAATATATCATTAAATGTTTAATAACAACAACAGTTAATAAATCCTACCTTAAATTTTCATCTTTTCATAACAATTATGCAGCTACCATACAAAGTTCTAGTTTCCATATTTGCATAATAAGTTTGCAACAACCCTACAAAATTCTAGTTTCTGGAATTGCAAATAAATTTTACACCGACCATACGAAATTCTAAATTCTATATTTGTAAATTAATTTGGCAGTGACCATTCGAAATTATAAATTATGGGTATATAAATTAATTTGGAAGCCACCATTTAAAATTCTGAATTCTAGGTCTGTAAATTAATTTGGTAGAAACCATTCGAAATTCTAAATTCTCGGTCTGTAAATTAATTTTGCAACAACCATTCATAATTCTAAATTCTGGGTTTGTAAACTAATTTTGCGGCGACCATTCGAAATTATAAATTCCGGGTCTATAAATTAATTTGGCAGTGACCATTCGGAATCCTAAATTCTAAGTCTGTAAATAAATTTGGCAGTGACCATTTGGAATCCTAAATTCTAAGTCTGTAAATAAATTTGGCAGTGACTTAAAAAAAATTATAATATACAAAATTTACTCTTATTACAATTTAAATTTTAGAAAATAAAATACCAAAACAGAATTAGATGGATATTTGAGGATTCCCTTCAACATGGGCTTGTGCTCCTTCTTTACTCCCACTTTCCAATATCAGAAGGAACCAAAAATAGGCTAATATGCAGAAAATAATAATCAAAACCAACATCAGTGGGTTAGAAAAAATACAACACCTCAACAACATTTTGATGCGCGAAAGGAAAAAGAAACATTCAAGCAGGCTAGGCAATAAATTTTGCAGGAGAATATTGTTTCAACTTTAAATGCACAACCAAGATATGATTGGCGAGTATATGATATGCCTCATCCATATGATCATACCAGTGGAGGAAAACCTTCAGAAAAGGTAATTAATCTAAGAAACTTTCTAGTGTCTTGCTTGAAGTTATTGAATGATCAAACATCTATACAAGTATTGCAAATTTTGTTAGAAAAATGAAATCTTGAATAAGAGATGAAACTAGAACAAAATACAGTAAATCATATCCATAGGAAGACAAGAACAAATGGAGAGTTTAGACTGAATGAAAATATTGGAGACTTTAACATGGGTGACATCATATTAGATTTGGGATCTGAGGTAAATGTTCTTCCTAAAAAAACATGAGAATGTATGGGGGAACCTACACTGGGATATTCTCCCATTCAACTGAAACTAGAAAATTAATATCAATTGGTCGATTGAAACACATACCGGTGCATTTAGATGGTGTGTGCACTATGGAAGATGTTGAGGTAATTGATATAGTGGAAAACACTACACCTTATCCAACATTATTGGCACTCAATTGGGCATTTGAAAATCAAGATATCATCAACTTGAAGACCCGAAAAATTATTTTTGATTTAGGAGAATATAGAGTCATATCACCATTAGATCCTTTAGAAGGTGGAAGATATGTTGAATCAATGGCAAACAAATTCATAACAGAAGAGATCAACCAATTATATATAACTGTTGCACATGAGGAAGATTACATTAACCCAACAACATATGGAATTATTAGTTGGAGAAGCATCAGTTCTTGTGCTTCAGATTTTGACATAGGACTGGAGAATTGGAAACAACTCTTACATGATATATATATCATAAGATGTCCAAGAATGAAACACACACTAATATGGGTTTGCATAGAGGTAAGAGAACCTCCAAGTTTTTATGGTCAAAATGATTTGGAAGAATTCTTAACAAATTTTGAGTTAGAATTTGTATAAATTCAAAGGTTATTAGTTTTAGATATTTCCTTTAAATCAACACCTACACTTTGGTGGGCTACTCACAAAGAAAATATCCATGATTGGTAAATGCAAAATATTATTTCCCATAATATTTGGTGCAGAACAAGAGAATAAACATATGGATAAATACAATGGAAGAGGACAACCCAAAGAACATATAGAAATATAAATAACGCAATGGAGACTAATACCACCAGAGGAATGGACACATCACTTCATCCATACATTAGACAGAATACCAAGAAATTGGTATACATAACTGAAAATGCACAGAGGAGCTGGATATTGGAAAGATTTTGCACCAGAACTTTGTAATCATGTTTTCATTTGAACATGAGAATCTAGTGATAGATGCAATATTGAAGTTGATAAAGGAATTTTTTTTTCAAGAACCTGAAGTTGAAATTGTAACATATTATCATAATCACAATAAAAAATCAGTCAAATAGTTTCTACATTGTTACCAAGTTGAAAAATATGACCCAACAGAAGAAAACTCGTGCGATATTTAGATAACAAAAGTTGAAGGGGAAAGAGAAGTACAAGGCCCACAATTACAGTCAAAAGAATTTGTTGCACCACTGAAGATAAAGAAGGTCAATATTGGAATAAAAGACAACCCCAAAATTGTAAGCATTGGTGACTATTGGGACAACCAGATAGTGGAAATAATAACGGATGAATCCAGTATATAAAAAAAATGTTAAGGTAGAGATTGATAAAATGTTAGAGGTTGGTATAATAGAACCTATTGAAGAATCTAAATGGATTATCCCTATAGTAGTTCAAGAGAAGAAGAACGGGGGAATAAGGATCTATGTAGACTTGAGGAATTTGAATGATTCCTATCTGCATGATCCCTTCCCTACTCCATTTACATATGAGGTATTGGAAAATGTACAAAGAAAAGAAGCATACTCATTTACCAATGGATTTTTAGGTTATCACCAAATCATAATATCACCAAAGGATCGTCATAGGACTACATTTTCCATAGAATGGGGGTCATATCAATACACAGTGATGCCCTTTGTATTGAAAAATGCTCCTACTATTTTTTCAAGAGTAGTGGTAGTTGCATTTAAAGATTTTATACATATGTTTTTGGAAGTTATCTAGATGATTGGACAATATTAATCCTATTAAAACATCATGTTGAAGTTTTAAGATTAATGCTAGATAGGTGTAGACAATGCCAAATTTCCTTGAACATTAAGAAATGTATATTCAATGCACCATTTAGAATTTTGCTCCGACATGTGGTTTTTAAATAGGGTTTGTTGGTTGACTTTGCAAATATTGTTATCATTGTTAATTTACCACCACCGAAGTCAGTGTGGAAACTAATAGATACACTAGGTCGTACATCCTATTGTAGAAATTTCATAAAGAGCTACGCATATATTACTACGCCCATGGAGAAAATTTTAAAGAAGGATATCAAGTTTCAATGGAATGATGAGTGCCAACAAAGTTTGGACATATTAAAAGAAAAAATGGTGACAACACCAATTATGGTGTTTCCAGATTGGTCAAAAGAGTCCCATGTTCATGTGGGTGCCTCTTCAATAACACTTAGAGTAGTACTGACACAACCGGGAGAAGGTGAGATAGATCACCCAATAAAATTTGCAACTAGGAAACTCTCATAGTCAGAACACAATTTTAATACAACAAAAAGAGAAGGTTTGGCTATGGTATAAGTATGACAAAAGTTCAAACATTATTTATTAGGCCAAAATGTTAATATGTTTACATATCACTCTTCTCTTAGATACCTAGTAAATAAGTCAGTGTTTGGGGGGAGAATATGTAGATGGTTGTTGTTATTTCAAGAGTTTGATTTTGAGGTAGTAGTGAAACCTAGAAGATTGAATGCAGGGCTAGATCATCTATCTAGGATAACTAATGGACAGGAACCAAGAGGCTTGGAGGATAATTTTTCTAATGCACAACTCTTTTCAGTGCATCTAGTTGATGAATATTTTTATGATATCATTGAATTTTTTAGTATAGGATTTTCCCCAAAGGAATACAACACTGAGTAGAAGAAGACTTTGGTGGTTAGAGATGTGGATTACCAACTTATTGCAGGACACCTGTATAAAATGGGTGCAGATAATATTCTAAGGAGATGTGTCATGGAACATGAACATCCCATCATATTGGCAGAAGCACATGAAGGAATAGTTGGAGGACACTATGCAAGAAAATCCATTGCAAAGAAGATACTATGTGAAGGACTATGGTGGCCAACAGTATCTAAAGATGCAAAGGAGTATTTCTAGAATTGTGATTTTTCTTAGAGGGTAGGAAATCCATCTAGGAGGGATGAGATTCCCCCAAAACCTCAGGTAGCCCTTAAAGTGTTTGAAAAATGGGTAGTATAATTTGTAGGACCAATGAACCCACTAGCTAGAACATCAGGAGAAAGGTACATCATTACATTGATACAATATTTAACCAGATTGGTTAAAGCAATAGCAGTAAAATATTGCAACGCATAAACTGTAGCGCACTTCCTATATGAACAAGTAATTACAAGATTTGTATTCCCTAGAATTTGGATCCGTGATCACATAACTGATTTTATCAATAATATCATTTAGGAAATGATTGAGTAATTTGAAATACACCATCATAAGAGAAATCCATACCATCCTCAGGATGATGAAACAATGGGAGCATTTAATAAAATATTGGAGAATTCCCTAACTAAAATTTGCAATGTAAACAAGGATGATTGGGATTTGTAGATACTAACAATATTATGGGCATATAGAACCACATGCAAGAAAATCACTGGGAAGACACATTGATGTATGGTCATGAATCAATAGTCGCTTTGGAATATTTGATACCTAGTCTATGCATTGCAGTCATTACAAACATGACAAAAAAAGGCGCAGTTCAAGAAATATTGTCTCAACTCATGGAACTAGAAGAGGACATGATTATGGATGGTTTCCATCAGGAAGTATAGAAATCCAAAAACAAAGCTTGGAATGATAGACACATTAAAAATAAAAAAAATCAGGAAGGATATTTGGTTCTTCTCTATGAAAAAAAATACTTACAACACCCAAAAAAATTTAGGATGCATTGGCTAGGGCCATATGAGATAAAATCTATCACAAATGGAGGTGTTGTGCAATTGCAAGATCTAGCAGGAAAATAGATTCAAGGATTGGTTAATGGAATTCGACGAAAACTGTATAGGGATAGTCGAACCACTAACCCTTAGTAGATGCAACACATAAAATTAAAAATGTACATACTGTATATAGTAGCAGATGAAAAATGAAAAAGAAAAAAAAAATAAAAATAAGAAAAACACAAAAAGATGCAGTAGATGGATAAGTTTTAAACATATAGTTAGAGAATATAGCCTGCAACAAACAATAATTGGTATGAATAAGCCAAATAGAATTTGCATCAAAGAAATGTTACCAAGAAGAAAAAGTAGTGCGTTGATATAGAAACAACTGGAAAAATAAAAAGAGGTGATCATAAAATTGTGGCACGATAGGGAATTTATGACTCGTCCTATAAAAGTAGAAAACATGAATGACAAGGACTCATTGTGACTTTGTGAAAACTAGAGCCAAGGGAGAAAACCTAATGCGAGTAGGTAATTTTGAGTTGTTCACTGACGATTCAAACAAACTGTAATACCCTAAGTCCCAGCCCCTACGGAATTGTAATTATGTTTATAGGATGGTGAGACAAGTGTTTATAGTATCAAAGGCTTATGTGTTTATTAGGCTAGAGAGACTAGATGATGAAGGCCAGGGAGCCTGATTTGGTATATGTAAATACTCGTATCATTAATATAATTACATCGTTGTGTGTAGAACGACCACAAAGAAAGAGTTATGGGGGACTAATCTCCACTGGAAAGGGAAAGGGTAGGGGCTAAGAGGCTAGGAAAAAGGGATAAGCTTGAGGGCTTAACCCCAAGGGAATGTTATAATATATTTTTGTTAATGAATAAGGTTTGGGAAATGACCCCTGTTATCCTAAGTTCCTTTGGGGAAAGGAACAAACTCCAAGTGGGGAGGAATGAGCTCCCAAGAGATCCATGTGTCAATATTGGCACATGTAGTTTTATGTGGGAAATCAGTTCGTTGGGGGGGGGTTCGTAGCCATTCTCACAATCCTTCCTCACATGATCAACATTCTTTCCATGCTCCCCATTCATGCATGCAGTTAGAAACTGAGAATTCACACATCCAACCACTTCCTCCATCATTGACCTCTGCAACCTTCGAGACCTACAAACCAATGAAGACATACCCTATTTTGCTACCGTTGTTACCCATTGACTTAGGAGCTGGAAAAAAGAAGTAGGTTGTGAGGCCTGTGGTTTTGAAGAGGTGGTTTGTTAGTCCTATGGACATAAGAAGCAGGTTTTCATGCTTGTGAGAAACTCTCTCCATGTGAGAGAGATTGTTGGGAAAGTGATTTCTCCTAGAGGGAGTCCAACAACAACTAGAGATCTTTGAGAATTCTTGATTCGACCTATTGTTGAAGCCCTGGAAGGGAAGTGGAGTAGCTGATGGACTGTTTAACAATGAAGGTGTATATTCCTGGGGTGGGATAGGCATGTGGGGAATGAGAGTCTATGAGTTGTGAGCATAAGTAGGCTCTTGGGACAGAATCCTTCTTGTTTCATTGTGCAAATTTTTGTAGTCTCAGCCTAGCCTAGGATTCCCTTTACCCCAGGTAGAGATTATTCCCATCTCAGGGGTGACCCACTGTTGATATCTTGGAGCACCTTGGTCTAAGGCTGGGAGGTTTGTGGAAGGTTTACACCCAGTTGGTGGATTTTCATAAAAAGATAAGTACCATTACTATGTTAATTTGATGTTGTGTATCCTATACATGTCATGACATTTATAATATTTTTTATGTAATTTATTTGTAGAAGATTGTTGTGATTTCCAAATTAATTTGTGTATTAGTAGAATGCATATTATCTGTTTAAATATTATATGTATGATGTTCCACATAGATCTTTGTGTGCCATAGCCCATTAGGTCTATGCCTCGGTATGGAAAATTTGTTTATCAGAAGCAGAGTGAGAATTTTTGTTTTGTATTTATTTCAAGTGAAATTTCCCAGCAGAAGGTTGTGCCCATTACAAATTGGTATCAGATCCCATGGTTTAAACACTGAACCTAGATGGGCCACGAATGTGGAATTTGGAGTCAAAATTTCACAGGGAATTGATGTACAGAGTGCCATAGGGGCACTAAGAGAGCTCCTGAGTGGTAATGGAAAGGTCAGGAGGTATATCGGTTCAAGAAGTTAGCAAAGAAAAGATATTGTCGTAATTGTGGGTTTGGAACCACAAAAATTTAAATTTGGGTCATTGGATTTGTTCGGGGAGGGACAAATCCCTCACAACCATTGGATCTGAAGAAGGTGCATGGAGGTTAAGAATTGAATTCCTTCAAACTTCACCCCTCTAGTCATTTTAAAACTATAGAAGAGAAAATTTCCAAAGCCCGAAGCTCCAAAGAACCGAAGTTTATAAATTCAACATTCATAGGGAATGTTGGATGGATTTGAAACATCCTCTGAAGCTCGAAGATCCAGAGCGTCAGAGTTCTAAAGCTTCAAAGAAGTTCTTGTTCAAGTAATTTTCCACTTCAACATTCGATCATTCAGAGGATGAGTGTAGTATTGCAACAGAAACCTCTGAAGGATAAAGTGATGAAGCTATGAAGTATCGGAGCCTTGAAGTCCGAAGATCTAGAGCGTTGGAGTTCTGAAGCTCCGAAGAAGTTCTTGTTCAAGTAATTTTCCACCTCGACATTCGGCCATTTGGAGGATGAGTGTAGCATTGCAACAAAAAACTCTGAAGGATAAAGTGATGAAGCTCTGAAGTAGCGGATCCCCAAAGCTCTGAAGATGTACTACAATGGGTTTGTCATTTCGATGATCTAGGGGTTTTGTGATGTGCAGAAGGAGAATTAGTCGAAGCCCAAAGTTCTGGACTGACTTGGCCTGCTGATGCCACCAAGGGTGACATGGATACACAAGTTACTTGCCATGTGTCACCATGTTCCATGCTCTTCAAAGATTGTTCATGCCAGTTATAAATTGACACGTGTCACCCCTCAAATTGGGCCATGTATCTATTCCTTACTTTTTTCCACATAGCATCCTATAGTGCATGGTTGTTGACTAGATTCTGGTATTTTTCCAGTTCAATGTTTGGAAGGAATGGATTCTGATGAAGGTGAAAACCCCCTAAGTGTTTATGGATAAATTTGTGAGTGCGGACACAGACCAATCTCCCCAGATCCACCTGGATCTGGAACAAACCGTAACAGAATACTACTCTTTCCCTAGATCTAAATATTGAATGAACTAAGAGAAATGGATAGTGGACATACCTTATGAATGCTCTCCTTTAATCTTTGTTGTTCCTTTCTCTGCTCCAATGCTCTTGTGTCATTCCAATCACAACAACACAAACCAATCACAACAAAGACATTAATATATTCAATGCCTAGTCTATACATGTGATCAAGGAATCATGTAATAAGATGACATCATCATTATGGGAAAGAGACATATTCATGTATTATATTAACTGAAAGAGAAATATACAACCTGAGCCTTGATTTCGTAGATCTCCTTTCAATGGCTCCTAGCTCTGACACACACACTTGCTCATGCATGAATAAGTTCAACCACATATGATTACTTGTTGTCTCTTGCTGCTGTAGCTTCAATCCTTCATACAGTCTTGCCCTAGTTCTCCAATCAATCTCTAACTAGCTTGATCCTTCTTGTTCTTCTTATTGTTATTGTTCTTGCTTAACCCTTTCCATAAGTAATCTCCTCAATATATAGGAGAAGATTGGTTAGTTACTTGGATAGGGAATGATCCCAAGATATCTGGAAAGTCAGTATTTTGCCAACCATTCG
>ML778918.1:565879-634700 GCA_009831015.1 Picea engelmannii | reverse complement strand
AACCTGAGCCTTGATGTCGTAGATCTCCTTTCAATGGCTCCTAGCTCTGACACACACACTTGCTCATGCATGAAGAAGTTCAACCACATATGATTACTTGTTGTCTCTTGCTGCTGTAGCTTCAATCCTTCATACAGTCTTGCCCTAGTTCTCCAATCAATCTCTAACTAGCTTGCTCCTTCTTGTTCTTCTTATTGTTATTGTTCTTTCTTAACCCTTTCCATAAGTAATCTCCTCAATATATAGGAGAAGATTGGTTAGTTACTTGGATAGGGAATGATCCCAAGATATCTGGAAAGTCAGTATTTTGCCAACCATTCGAACTCCAACTCACCCTTCTAGAAGATTCCTTCTAGAAGGATCGAGAACTTATTCATTGTCTTCCTTTAGAAACATGTCCGCACCCTAACCATTAACACAGTGCGGAAAGTTTGCAGTCAAGCTGAATTCAGCCTGCGGAAATGAAGGATTTTTGCAGGAGAGTATATATGCTGCCTGCGGACTATTGTCAAAATATGATTTCTGAGAAAATGACAAGTGTAACCTTCTTCAGGAAAAAGTTCTTAATTAAGAATTTGATCTTCCATTATCATGACATAATCATAATATCATATCAATAACCAAAAATGTGGATAACACTAAGCTCTGGAGGGCCGAAGTTAATATCCATCGTTGATCGAGAGAGGACACATGGAGAAATACCATATCAGTGATGGGGATATCATGATCGTCAGATATACATAGAATAGATCAATGGATGAGAGCGATTGCGGAAATCCAAAGGAAAATTAATGAAAGGGCTATTTCAAATCCCGCAATCAATCGGGATCATATATCTCCATTGGGAGGAAGATCAATGATGGGCATTGATTTCCATTCCATCATGTATCTTCCATTGCAGAAGTCGGGGATGTTGTTAAAATGCGAGCATGTTCGAGGTCCACAATCAAGTAGGAATTTCGATATTAAAGTGATCAACAGATCAACATTTTATGTTTCGGGGAAAATGGAGTATGAGTTTGTTAGAACCTTCAAAGTGAGAAGCTCGAGAGATCCAGTCTGGGAGTTTGCCAGTTTGGAGTTTGGGAGAATCATCGAGTAATGAGATATAAACCTTTGATTGTCTGAAGTTCCTAAATCATGGAGGTGACACAATCTATCGACGTCAGCTGGGGTGACGTGGACACACAATATAGTGCCATGTGTCATCATTTTTCATTCTTTTCAAGGGCCCTTCATGCCAAATTAATATGTGACACATGTGTTTCATTGGATGGATCCACATGTCCACTCTATAACTCTACCATGTGGCACACTAGTACATGGATGTTGACGAGACTCCAGGACATCGTCAGTCTAGTGTTCAGGGGAAATCAATGTGGAAGTGGTAATAAACTTTGAATCCCAAAGCTCCAAAGCAACAGATCTCCAAAGCTCTGAAGATGTACTATGCAAGGATTCACCAATTCGACGTTAGGGAGAAGTAAGGCATGAAGTAGCAAGATCTTCTGAATCTCAAATTTCCATATCCCTGAAGCTCTCAAGGCTCAGGATAAGTTCCTTATAGCTACCACTCATTCAAAGCCATGGTCACATGCATGTGGGGGGCGAAGAAAAGGGCTAGTGCCCAAAAATTGTTTTTGAAAACAGTGAAGGGCTTAGAGAAGGAGCCTGTGGGGTTTTTTTATTTTTACAGACCTATACCTAATGAAGTAAAGAAAACCTGAAGAAAGGATCCAACATGGATCCAAGATCCAATTCGACCCCGAGTTGCAAGAATCCATGTACATGGATTGCATCACTAAAAATACAAATTTTTCAGGTATCGATAACTTCTTGCCCAAAACTCAGAATTGAGCATGGAAGGAGGCATTTGAAAGGTATTGAAAAGTAGAAGATAATTATTCACCCAAAAATTGGATCTAAATAGAAAACTACTCATAAAATCATAGGAAATAAGGCTTATATGTTATTGAACAAAAATGGTTCATGTTTTTTTTATAAAATTGTTGAATCAGTTAACCTGACAAGGTTTGTTGGCTACACATTTTGTAGAATTAACAACTTGATCAGATCAGGATCAACATAGAGGGTAGAGATATGGATGATACACAAATAGTCTACAGTTAAGAAGATGAAATCAGAGGGATGAATTTCCAGTTGGGTATGTAAGGAACCAACTCCAATGGACATGGAAGAGGAAAGGAGGAAGACATAAATATGGATGAGACCATAAGAAAATTGCATACATATGTGCAAATCCACAATGTTGATAATGAAAGTCTTATGAAGACCAAGGAGTAGTAGGAATACTTCAACATGAAGTTAATATAGATCCTAGATAGAATTGAAAATAAGTTGGATAAGGAGAGTGGCTCTAGCAAATCATAAAGCCATAGGACCCCTGAGGGAAAACAAAGATCAAGGAGTGGTAGAAAACATCACCATCACTCCCAAAGGCATTCTAATAGGAGATAACATATCATCTCAATTCAATCCCATGTCAAGAAGCATAAGAGGTATGGGGTGGATGAATTGAAAGGAGAATTGAACAAGATCAAACCTCATACCTTTGATGGAGAGCACAAGAAAGATGAAGATGTTGAGACATGGTTGTTGGGCATGAGAAAATATTTCCAACTGCATAATTATTATTCTCATGCGGAAGGAAGAATTGATATTTATCAACTAAAAGGAAAGGCATCCATGTGGTGGGATCAGCTTGTGCAAGTGCATCACATTAAGGAGAATAATTTTACATGGAAGGAATTCAAGAAGCATTTTGAGAAGAAATACTTAACCAAGAGGTATTATGACAAAAAGATGAAAGATTTATTTGAACTAAAACTGGGAAACATGACCATTGATGAGTAT
Organism: Picea engelmannii; assembly: GCA_009831015.1. NCBI lineage: Eukaryota > Viridiplantae > Streptophyta > Pinopsida > Pinales > Pinaceae > Picea > Picea engelmannii. Next base: position 631,826 of record ML778918.1, on the reverse strand, counting down.
GAAAGGATATTTTTAGAACTATTTAAGTATGTATCCTTCATCAAGGATGAGACCGTTAAGATTCATAGGTGTTTTAATGGGATTCCATCCTTTATTAGTGACAGGATTCAATATGATGATACCAAGACTTTGGAGGAAACCATAAGAAGAACCAAGTTCTTATCTGATTAGCATAAGGGAAAGCCTACTTTCCAAAGAGCTTGGGAAGATAAGAATAATTTTAAGAGGGAACAAAGGCAGAAGGGGAACAAGCCACCATTTTTCAGAAACAATCCTCAAGGACATCCATATTTTAGCAAGCACAGAATGGTTGAGGTAAGTGGGAAAAGGCCAAGGAAGACACCTATTCAATTTTGGGGTTGTAAAGGAGACCATAAGTATAGATATTTTCCTCACATAAGTGACAAAGTGAGAGTTGTCCACAATGTACATAAAGCATAAACAATGGAGGAAATGGGAAGAAGTGCACCAAGGATCTATGCAGCCCTGGACAACAAGCAAGCATAGTTTCAATCACACATGATTGAAGTAGAAGGTATGATCAATAACCATTCCTTTACTATTCTAATAGATTTAGTAGCTAATCATAGCTATATAGATACTAAGGTAGTGGAAAGATTGAAATTTCCAAGAAGAAAGCATGGAAAATATTGGCTGGTGCAGTTGGCTACAGGAGCCAAGAGAAACATTGTTGAGTTGGTTAAATCATGTCCAGTGGACATGAATGGGATAAGTACCAAGGAATATTTGAACATCCTATCATTGGGTTCATATGACTATATAATTAGTATATATTGGTTGGAACAACACCATGCTAAATGAGGAAGGGAACCCAATAACAGTTCAACAAATTCCCAGGGAAGTTATTGTCTGAGATATCTCAACAATATAGATGAAGAAGTGTTATAGGAAGGGCTTCCAAATATTTTCATATGATATGGAGGAAGAACCTAAGGATAAGGTGCCAAATATTGAGGATCATACATTCCTGAAATATTTTGAAGACGTGTTTAAGGAGATACCAGGAATAACCCCAAAGAGAGATATTGATTTATCTATAAACTTAATTCCTGGAGAAGCTCCAGTGCCCAAGAATCCCTACATGATGACTACACCAAAGATGAAGGAACTGCAAATGCAACTTGAAGAACATCTAAATAAGGGATCTATACGCGTAAGTGTGTAACCTTGGGGTGCCCCAGTCTTATTTGTGAAGAATAAAGATGGGACATTGATATTGTGCATTGACTTTATACCTTTGAACAAAGTGACTATAAAGAACAAGTATAATTTTCCAATGATTGATGATCTCTTTGATCATTTAAAGGATGAAAGGTTATTCTCAAAGATTGATCTCAGGTCAAGATACCATCAAGTAAGGATCATAGATGAAGACATCAACAAGACTTCTTCCGGACATAGTATGGTCATCATGCGTTCACAGTGGTGTCATTTGGGTTATCAAATGCACTAGTTGTTTTTATGTGCTTAATGAATGGTGTTTTTCGGGAATACTTAGACAAGTTCATCATTTTCTTTTTGGATGGCATCCTTGTATATTCCAAGTCACAATAAGAGAATGAGAATAACTTGAGGATGTTGTTACAAGTGTTAAGACAGAACCATTTGTATGCCAAATTGAGCAAGTGCTCATTTTATCAAAACCGAATTCACTATTTAGGGCATATCATATCCAAAGAAGGGATAGAAGTGGACCCTGAAAAAATTGAGGCCATTAAAGGGTGGAAAACACCTAAGAATGCGATACAGGTCAGATCCTTTATGGGTATAGATGACTACTACATAAGATTCATTGTCGGGTTTTCAATGATTTCTCACCCTCCTTGCAAAGGAATGGGGTGAAGTTTCAATGGACAACAAAATGTGAAAAGAGCTTCCAGGAACTGAAGAAGTTGTTAACCAATTCTCCAATTCTGAGGATTGTTTATCTGAATGAATATTTTGTGGTTTGTGTTGTTCCAGAGTCTATACTTAAGGTTAGAAAGTACAGGGTCTAGGCATCTGAAAGTGGTGTCAAAGATAAAAAAAGGGGGAGGATCAACCTTCGGGAAAGGAAACTAAGGTTGATTTCTAGGTTGCCTCTGTCTCGCTTCCAAAAGTTCCTGGATGCTTATATCTCGTTCAATGGCGGCCCATGAACGTTCGAGTTCCACCCAGGTGGTGGTTGTTTTAAGTATGGTGTCGAAAAGGTTCAAAGCGATGATGGTTTGATCCAACAAGCCAGGTTCAATATTGGGTTGTCTGGCAACAGGAACAGTCATAGAGGAACAAGGAAAGTTAAAGGAAAGTTCAAGGTTTAGGATGCTGCCTCAAATTTTGGACCGTAAAAAGAGTACTCTCGAATCTGAAATCACAGATAGAATGAAAACCAAAGGCCTTTTCCCGTAACTGGGTTAATTTTTAATAAATCGTGTGAGAAATGTGAGAAAACATTAAGCTGTCTATAATGTGAGGATCCTATCAAGGGAGAATCTCACCCTATAAACAAAAGAAGAAAAAGACAAGAAGAAATCTGACGAAGCATAAAATATAAAGATCTAAAAAAATTCACAGGTCTTGTACTTGATGATAGCCGATACAGAGGAAAAAATGGAAACGATTAGACGTCTAAAAGTTGATCACCATGGTAGAGGTTATACTAAATTGCAGTGAAGCATTCATTAGACATATATATGCGAAATGAAATTGAATATAAGATAACAGAGGAAACCAACTCATAACTCAGTCTTGACAGAATCAGGAATCTTTGGATTGCTTTGTATTAATTTTCAAACGAAAAAGTCTCTATTACAATCGGCCAAAAAAGCTGCAGACTCCTTTCCTTCTTCAAAATGACTATATATACAAACTTCTGAACATTTGAATTTCAATCGTTCCCGAAATTTTTGGTTACAAAATGAGAAGTTCAAGCATTTCACTTCTTTTCCTTTGTCGTCTTTCATGCGGGTGGAACACCTTCTTTTCTTTACTCTTCAGGTTCTAAAAATAGAATAGGCAGACACTTGTCATTATTTGGTACCGGGAACTTGTCCTTTCGCCTTCTTGTTGCAAGTGACGCACCTCTCCACCAACTGGGATATCAACCTGGAAGGCTTTGCTTGGTGGTTTGCCTCAAAAGTGTAACGATCCTTCGCTAACTATGGAAACCTTCCTCCCACTTATCGATCTTCGGCGATGATAGAACATAACTATATACTTGGTTTTATTAACCATTTATCCACTTGGACTATGTCATTCTGGATGATCTGTGATATTTCAGCCCACTCTTTTTCCTCGTTCTCCTTCATATTTAGCAGGTGCTTGGCTATATGGATTTGGCCCGGTGTCCCAGTGCTACTTTCATTATCGAGAATCAACAAACTTTCATCTATCAAGCTAAAGGATTTTTCACAAGATTTTCTTACCTCTTTAGCACGTTCTCTACTCTCTGATATGTTTCGCTCCCATGCCTTCAACAAGATGTTACCTCTGGTCTGCTCTGGGATGGAGAGCTTGGAACTACTGCCCATTTCCTTTTTCATTGTGGCTATGACAACCTCTTGGAAAGCGACCCGAGCTACCCCAGCTTCTCTTTCTCTCAAAGAGATGTCTTCCAGCACTTGATCAATGATCTGGCAGTGGTTTTGAATGGTTTTCACTTTAGTGAGTAAATCTTGTTGAGTTGCTGACACTCTTTTTCGTATTTCGATAGCTTGGGATTGGAATATCCTGATATCTATCACCTGGCTCTCGGTGAAATTTAACTTTGCCTGTAACTACCCTATCAATTCTTCTTGTTGTCTTATCTATGACTAACTGGTCTAGGCCAACAGCTGTGTTTGTTCGAGATCATATTTGAGCAGCTCAATTTCTTTTTGATCAGCTGCTCTGACTAGGTCTAGACCTATGTTCATCTGATCTCTGACAGTAGCTTCTGTTGTAGCTAGCTTAGCCACCAAAGTTCTGATCAAGCAGTTCTTCCTCTTTAATTGTTCTTTTAGGGATCCGATAGAGTATTGGTTGGCTGTAGAAAAATCCCCCAACATCCCTGCTATCTAAGTTGTGAATTCCCCCTTTTTCATGGATTTTCCATTGGCTAGGATTTTGAATTTTTTGGCTATCGTGTCCGCTTCTCGGTAAAGCTCTTGCTTCACAACGACCTTTTCATTATTATCGAAGAAAAATTCATTCGGAGGCAACTCTTCTATAATAATAGGTGTTAGTTCTTCACTGAAAATCCATCCCTCATCAGGGATCTCCTTCTTGGGTTCTAGGGGAGTGACAGAAATGATGGGATTATCGATTACCTTAGATGATTTCCTCCGGTTAACAACTGAGGATGGATTGCTTGGAGAGTTGGGGATCTCTGCTTCCTGTTTCGGGTCCCCAGTTGCTTTTTCTTTTCCTGATTTTCCCCTTGGTGAGGTACAGAATCTTTGGAGCCCTTGGCTTTCATTTGTTGTACATCTGCAGTCGGTGAGTTCTTACCCTGTAAGACTGGGGGAAGGCATCTTCACCAGTTTTCTTGAAATTTGAATAAATTGACCATCTCCTTGGGCGACAGGGTTTGAATCTGACTTAAGACCTCGGTATAAGATCTCACCCCTCGGAAGATGTCGTCACGAGGAAAATGATCATGTTCATATCTTTTTAGGCCACAACTCGCCATGTGATTACCCATGACCTTGTGTGGGTCATGTTTCTTAAACTCAATGTGGAATAATTTAATATCCTCTAAGTTCATTGCCTCGGCTTTTGCATGTACAAAATCTAATAAAGAATATGTATTCAAATGAATGGGGAAGGGCATCCATACCTTCTTCGAAAAACCTTTAAGCTCTTTGCTTATGCCACCGATCATGGTTTGCCTAGCGATTTCACGACATAACATCCTATCTAGCATAAATAGTGATAGATCATATAGGGGCACAGAGGTGCCGAAAACCCTAATGTATTAAAATTATTCTTCTACATACCAGTCAGCCACACTACTCAAGTTGGTGGCGATGCTATCTGAAATCCTAGGCGGTGGGTTACTGAAGATGGAGACATGCATCGGTACCATTATCCAATTGAAAATATCGTATATGAATTATGTGGCCTTATCCTCCCAAAATTTTGAGTGATAGACATGGATAGGCTCAGCATCAGATGGAGTCCAACTCCAGCTCATTAGAGGGAAATGCGTCATGAAACAAACAACGTCCATGATGTAGGTGGACGTGAAAAATGAGGTGGCTTTCCCATTCACCTTCTGCGCTCGATATTCAGTAATCTGACTAGTTAGAATGTCTGACAATAGTTTGGCCAAGTTGAAGGAAAAACCTTCAGCTAATCTGTGAATCAGAGGCACCCACGGGAGGTGAAAGTGTGCGGTGTCCTCCCTCCCATACAACCTACAGGTCATCATTGTTATATTCCTGAATTGTGGTTCTAAGGAAGATATTGAATAAACTCCGTTACCATTCGCCCTGAATTTTGTGGGGTGAGAGACCCAATCTTTGGTCAGATCAGACAAGTTTCTGTCGTATTGCTGGCATTCCTTCTACTTGAAATCTTCCATAAACTCAACATTGTATGCGGAGTTTGGCATGGGTGACAGTTGATACATTGCCTGCAAATGTTCAGGTCGAAAAGTCCCAATCGTCACCTACTGCTCATTGATTAGAGTCTTGGTCGGGATATCCACATGGTCTAGAGCCCATCTAATCATATCATAATAGGGAAGGAGTCGTGGCCTTGCCGCTATTTTGTGCATCTCCTCTTGAATGAAAATTTTGTATTTGGTGGCCAAATCATCCTTCTCGTTATGACTGGAATCATCTGAACAATCCACCAATTCGGACTAAAGAATGTTAGAGACGTATGACCAGGTTTTGACGGTATCAATACTTCGGGGTGAAGTATCAGAAATAGTATCTGAGCCTTTACCTGAACTCTTAGCAATCGCCTTGGACGCTTTCATGGAGCCATGATAGAGGACTCTGTACTCAGCTCTCCTGTAGTAAATATGTAGATACAGACGAAAGTTAGCCTGATGAAAAAGATTCTTTGCGCAAAATAGAAATGAAATTTGAAATAATGAAAGAAAGAACTCCTTTATCTTATCCATTTAAAACACTGGTGTCCTTGTGAACAGAACGGTCAAATCATTTTAATGAAATATTTAGAAGTAAAAAAAATATCCTTATTTGTCACTTCGTCATCTCTCAAATAAATGCCATAACGTTTTGACGAGTTGCAACATAAATTAGCACAAAGAAATTTAAAATTACTCCATAGACGGTCGTATTAAATTTGTATTAATACATTTATTGATCTGTCTTATCTCCTTTAATTAGGTTTTGTTTTAGTCTTTAATCTCCTTTTTCAGCATTCACCATATCGGGAGAAATCAACCCTTCCCTTTGAGCTCCCAAAACCCGAGATCGCAATGATGCGATTTAGTTTAAAAAACGTAATCTGCATTAAGTGCTTAAAGAATATCGTGACTTTGTGACTTGGGGCTATGAAGGTATATTTCTTTGGAAGAGAGAATGTGGAGTCATGAAACCTAACAGTGTTTGACTATGGTTTAAAGCGACTTACCCCCAACACTAACCCGAGTGACTTTTGAAGCCATCTCGCGACTTCGCATATCGGAGTTTGGAAACCTTGCAACTTGTAACTCCCGAAGCACGAAAGCATGAGGTAAGGAAAAGTGATAGACTTGCTTAATGGTTAGGTGATGATGATTTAGGACTATAATGGCTATCTCCACTTCGCATGTCAAGGAAAATTTTTGATTGGAAGAATTATATTTCAACCATTTGTAAAAGGCGACTCCAACATAGGCTCCAACTAGGGATCCCATCTTCATGCGAGACGGGAAGAACAGTAGACCACATGCTTGTATTGGGTAAATGGAGTCAAAGGCTTCTTTCTATGAAACTTTATTAGGAAGGGGATACAGAGGGAAAAAGAGATTTTGTCTTTACTTCTGAAAAGATTTTCAAAAATCGCATGCATTGTAAACTCAACTATAGCCCCATTCATGACCTTCTCCTTCTCACTACTGAATTTAGGTCTGCTTTAAGATGATCAAAACAATCCTAGGAAATCCAACAGATCTTCCGGCTTTTGGCTTGCATCAAACGAAGTAAATTTCATGCTTTTAATCAGGGAGCCCTGTCTGAACTTGGGATGTAGATCTGGTTTCGAAAAGGCTGGTAACCATATTAGAGTGAAATTTAGTATGAAAGCCTTACAGATACCTCAGATATTTCTTCACTGCCAGCGAGCCTGTTCAATACCCCGATGAAGTTATCTATCCCTTTTTACTAAATTTCCTTTCACCACTTCGAATCATAATTATGCATTTAAATGCTGAGACGAGGGCAATCGTTTATGACTTTCCTTTCATCATCTTCTTGGACTAGATGGGGGCAATCAAATATGAATTTACCTTCACCGTCTGTCTTATATTTTACTTTCTGAACACGAAGTGGGGGAAATCAGTTGTACCAAGTATACCAGGGATGATACCTGTGTAAAATTTGTAGTGGAGGTCTGTCAACTTGCTTAGATTACCCCAGACCAACCTTCTCTTAACTTTCAAAGAACCTTAGCCCATAGGGAAAATGGGAAAGATTACTTCTAGGGGCATTCCTTTTAGAAAGCCTCAATCCTTATAAAACTGTTAAGAAACCTAGGAGAGTCAGGATCAGCCTACGCATAACTTTGTTTAGTCAAAGAGTGAGGAGTTATGAGGACTGGCTTACCTTTTAAGATCTGTTTTCCAGCTTCCAAATTCAAAACGTAATCTCTTCTCCCTCTGTGGGAAACCTGGAAAGATGCTTGGTTTTTTAAGAAGGCAAAACCGAGGGTAGAAAGGGGCGATGGAGAAAGACCTAGAAATCGAAAAACAAGGGTCATGGATTAAACCCAACTCTTGGAACCCTTTCTCGGAGACACCTTACTCTCTCTGCTTATTTTAATTACCTCTTATCTTTATCTAGGTGAAACTCTTATGACCTAGAGTAAGAAATCATTCTTTTAATGACATATCACACTTACGAGACCATCATAGCACTTTAGAGACCTTTGTTTGAAAAATACACTTCTCTGGAATTCGCACCTTTGCCTTACCATTTTCGTTCTCTTTTGAAATAACGGAAAATCTTTTCTATCACCTATTTTCGGTGAATTTATCTTCCGATATATGACTGTCTGTTTGCTCCTTTCTCTTGTTTGGGATGCAAGCTTGGATCCTATAAGGGAACAACACGAAGAGTATTAGGGCTTTAAAAGAATTGAATGCATTGAAAATTTCATATCCCTACTTCTAGAAAAACATTGACATATTTTATTTTTGATGAAAGTAGACTTACCAAAGAAAATTATGAAATAAAAAAGAAAACACAAACTGGTATATACAGTGGAAATTTTGGAAACCAATTATTGCATATAGTGTTTTAAATAATGCCCGTTGACAGGGGCGTTGAGGATTTTACCATCTAAATTCTCTAACAAAAATGATTTTTTTCCTTCAGGAGCTGTAACCTTGAACGGTCCGTACCAGATTTGATCGAATTTACCATGTTTTGTTGAGTATTCCTTCCTAGCATCCCATCTTAAAACCAAATCTCCGGGGAGAAATTCTATGTCTTTGGCCTTACGATCGAATATCGCTTTCATGTTGTCCTGGTATTTCTATAATCTTTCATCCACTTCGGCCCTATGCTATTGGACTTCAATCAACTAGTTTATTCTTCTTGTGACATGATTTGGTTATTCTTTCTCATCTTGCCAAAGTTTCATTACGGGAAGCACTAGATTTATAGGTAATACTACATCGGTCCCATACACCATTTGGAAAGGAGAAGTGCCGATAGACCTTTTTGTGCCTATCCGATTTTCCCACAAAACGTATTTCAAATGCACATGCCAATATTTTTTGTTTTCGCTCAACACTTTCTTAATTATATTGATTAGGATCTTGTTTGAAGACTCGGCTAGCCCATTTCCCTTGGGGAAACATGTCGTGGAATGACCAAGCATGATGTTTTACTTTTGGCAAAAACTGACCATAGCCATAGATTTAAAGGCCTGGGCGTTATATGTGACTATCTTTCGGGGGAAGCCGAATCTAGACAAAATGTTCTCTTCTAAGAAATCTTTACCACCGAATCCGTAGCCCTTCTAGTTGGAATAGCCTCCACCCATTTTGTGAAGTAATTTGTATCAGTCAGGATTCATTTATGTTGAGTGCTAGAATGAGGATTAATTTCGCCTATAAAATCTAATCCCCATTGCTTAAAAGGGGCTTCCGTTTTGACCGTAACCAACGACATCGTTGGGAGTTTATGCTTGCTTGCGAACAATTGTCAAGGGTTGCAGGCTCGGACCTTGGCGTTGATGTTTGAGAAAAGTTTGGGACAATAATATCCTGCCCTCAAGATCTTATAAGTCGTTTCCCTCCAGGCGTGATGTCCTCCACACACTCTTTCGTGAAATTCGCTTATGACCTTCTCTATTTCTGATTCAACTGAACAAACCAATAGGAAGACAAGGGGGTCCTTCCAATACAATTGGATTTTGGATATATAGTACTTGACCACATGCAGCTTAAGCGTTCTGGATTTAGATGGGGGTAAGTCACTTGAGCACTTCAAGGTCAATAGGTAGGACACTATGTCTTTGTACCAATCTGATGAAGCAAACTTCTCTTCGATTTTGATTTCAGTTATTTGTTCATCGAGCTCATTCATGTCCACACACTCTTCACCTCCCTATAGGCCATTTATTCTGAGATCTCTAAAATTTGATTCAGCTAAGATTTTTGCCAAACCTTGTCCCTTTACTAGTCTCGTTGGTTTTATCTCCAAGTCGAATTCTTGAATTTTGGCAAGCCAGCGTCCTCTTTTGCCATCATTGTCAGACTAAACCAAAATGTCTTTTACGGAGTTGGTGGGTGCGTACGCAATTACCTTGGAATGCAGCACGTAGGTTATGAAAGCCTTTAACGCCTTCACCATAGAATATTCTTGTTTTTCCATTATATCATATCTGAGTTCAATGTCTCTAAGTCTTTTTCTAAAAAAGGCAATCGGTTGCTTGAAACCTTCTTTATTTTTCTGGAGGAGTATCACAGCAAGTGTGTTTTTGGAGGCGAACGAGAAAATAAGAAAATCCTTTAGATAATTAGGTCTTGCCAGTACGGGTGCCTCGCTTATAACCTTCTTGATGCGTGCAAACGATGCTTTGGCTTCTGTTGTCCATTTCACTTCACTTTTTTTCTTTAGCATGTCTGTGATCAACTTCACTATTTCAGCAAAGTTTGGGATAAATCTCCTCAAAAAAATTATTTTTCCTAAGAATGACTGAATGTCTTTTACATTCCTAGGGATATTTATTGTGTCTATATCTTCAACTCTTTTAGGATCAATTTTAATTCTATCTCGAGACACAATATGGCCCAAGATTTTACCTTCTTGCATAGAAAAGTGAGACTTTTTGGGGTTTAAAGACAAACCAAACCTGCGACATTTCTCAAACGTCTGCTTGAGATGTATCAGATGATCTTCTTCAGATTTAGAAAAAATGGTTAGATCATCAAGATAGATAACCAAAAATTTGTCCCTTTCGCCAATGAAAGTGATATCCATAGCACATTGGAAAGTAGCACCTGCATTCATTAAACCAAAAGGCATCTTGTCATACATAAATGTACCCCAAGGGGTGGTGAAGGCTATTTTTTATTTATCATTTTCGTTGATGGTAATTTGATTGTACCCGGAAAACCCATCGATCATCGACATCCTATTTGACCCAACTACGTTTTCTAAAATGTGATCCATTTTGGGTAGAGGGTAATTGTCTTTGAGGGAGGACTTATTTAGATTTCTAAAATCAACACACAATCTAATTTCCTAGCTTTTCTTTCTAACCGAGACCAGGTTTGCTACCCAATCGGAGTATCTCAGTGGTACGATTATTTTTGCATCCAAGAGATTTTTGACTTCCCTTTCGACCACAGACAATAAAATAGGATTGATTTGTCTGAGTTTTTGTCTAAAGGGTTTGACACTAGGATTCAGGGGTATCTTATGTTCAATCACAGTGGTGGCATAGGTTCTCATCTCTTCATATGACCAAGCGAAAATGTCTTTGTATCGTCCGAGTAAGTCTTTATACTTACGTTTTACCTCAGGAGGAAGGTACCTTGATATTTTTATTATCCTAGACTCCTCTTTGGTCCTTATGTCACAGTCTTCAACCTCTTCTGGCTGGGGTTGCAAATAAGATTTTAAGGGCATATCATTTTGGTCAAAAAGTCTCTCCAGAGGGATTAGTCCCTTCGAAAACTGATTGTTCTTTAAAACCAACATGCGATGATTAGCAATTTTCTCTTGGAACTCCTGAGGCTCCTCTCCCTCTTGCATGATCCAGGCATGATCGTTTTGGTTCTCCTGGTCAATGTGGGTTTCAGATAAATCACCACCATTTCCAAGAACTTTTTGATCTGTTTGTCGTCCTCGAAGACCTGTCAGTGTTGTATTTTATTTGGTATGGATGGTTTGTTCCTTACCTATATGTGGTATTTTAATTTGAAAGTGGTAGGGGGTACGAAAGTTGAAGCTACTTTGGCTAACAAATCGTCTTGCAGGTTTTTGATGCGTGGGATGAAATGAACATTTACCGATGAAAAGAAGTTTTCCATTAAATCCCAGGCTCAATTCCTGTAGGATATCAATCTTGGGTGTTTGGCCTGGTATTGCCAATTTATCTGTTTCACTATCAACTCTGCATCTCTGTATAATTCCAGGTTCTTTATGTTCATCTTCCTGGCAGCTTCCAACCCTAAGACTAAGGCCTCATACTCGCATACATTATTGGTATAGTCTATATCCCACCGAAGCCTATAAGAGAAAGGAATAAAAAATTCATTTTCAAGTGCTACAAACAGTACTCCTGCACCTTCTCCTTCATATGACATGGCACCGTCAAAAAACATTTTCCAAATTCCAGTTCTATACAATTTTTTGTCTATGTTTCCTGATTCATTTTCATATATGTAATTCTCTTATGTATAGATATTTACACCATCATCAAAAGACAAAGTAAAATTTCCTAGATCTTGATCGACAACATAAACAGGAAAATTGTTAGGATTTTGTGGGTCGCTCACTATGTATGCTAGCCTCATTTCCCTATAGAGACGAGTAAATTGTCCACCAAACAAAGGAATCGTGGTGTAGGTAATGTCTAGTTGAAGAGATCCCCCAAGTTTATCTCCCCATGACCTAGATAGCAGTAAATCATACTTTGGAGGTATATCGGCGATAACTACATCCATCAGGATGCTTTTCACTGGGACCTGTGCAAAGGTGACTACTAAATCCTTTATCACACCCATGCACTTAACTTTTCTTTAATCAAAAGAGTAGAGATATCCATAAGGCCTGGTGATCTCGAGGCCTAGTCTATCCATAATAGACTTGGGCATCACATTATGTGAGGCCCCAGAGTCTAGCATGCAATTATGCAGTAGTCGATCATGCACATTCAGGGTAATATAAAAGGGGGCAACATTGTCTCTGGCACCCTTGAAATGTGGACCAAAAGTGATATTAGGCTTATCATATTCCAATTTTATCATGTCAGAGTGATTTTCTAGATCTGAAAAACCTATCATTTTGGTTATCTGCTTTCGATACATAAGATTTTTCACTAATTCAACCAGGGGGATCGGTATTTTGATCTTCTTTATCTCATTTTCAAGGCTGAAACCTCCACTACCTTTGTCTGTTTCTCTGGTTGAAACCTCAAACTCCTTATTTTCTAAATTATTTGTTTGTGCTGATTTATTTCCCATGAATTTATCTACCGGTATATGTGTTTCAGCTGTCTTAGTTTCTTTTGCTTGGGTCTCAACCTCCTTTACTTTGGGATTCAACGAATCTACCTCTCTTACTTTTCTAGTAGGTATCTTGGTCTCTTTTGGGATGGGCTCATATATTTCTCCTCTAGGGAGAATTTTCTTGGGTTGAGGAGTCGACGTAGGTTTGTTTTTAGGCCTTAGGTTGTACCTAGGTTGGACCTCAGCCATTATAGAATCGGTGATATCTTGATTAGTAGAAACATCAATGTTGTTTATGTCAACGTCTTTATTTGACGGTTGCAGTGTGTTTAAGGACTTCTCGTAGTCTTCCTTAGTTAAGTAGGGCTGTGTGCAATCGTCACCCAAATTTGTCACATCTTCATCTAGGTCCTCGAAATCTTGCAAGTCGTTTCCTCCTATAAAATTTTCATTTTTTAAAGGAGTTTGAATTTTTTGGTCTTCATTTTTAATCTGTCTTTGTTGATTTTAAGGATTGGGGTTTCTTATGAATTCCCTCTTCACGAAAGGATCTACCTTGGATTGATCTAGTTCCATTCTAGAAATCTTATTTGATAACTCTTTGATTATCCTAGCCATATCATTGATTTTATCATCTGAGGATCTACTAGGCCTTGAGGGTCCCGCTTGTTCCCTAAAACGTTTGGTTTCTCGGTTTCCCATTTCTACCTTTGTTTTCAATTTGTCGGAATCCATCATGTTAGATTTGATCTCTATGACATCATCTTGCATTCAGGTCAGGGTAGCCCCTCTCCTTTCTCTCAAAAGAAGTCTGAAATTAGGTTCGAAGGCTCCCGCAAAGGTTACCTTGGCTACAAGCTGGGATGGTTTAACCTCAACTGGGATCTTATTTTATAATTTTTTAAATATTTGAATGAATTCCATAACAGTTTCCGAATTTGTTTTCTTTAAAGACCCAAACTTGGTCAAATAATACAAATGGTCTTTCCTTTCACCCCATTCTCTAAGAAAAGAGTTTTCTAGGGCATCATAGGATAATATCGAACCTGCGGGTAGACTTCGAAACTAGGTTTGTACCTATCCTTCGAAATTCTAGACAAACAACCTCAAGTATATGTCTTCGTGTTCGGGACCTAGGATATCTGCAAACTGGTCAAAGAAATTTATATGTTCGGTCGCGGTCATGTCCCCTTCCCCTATAAATTTAGGTAAGTTTTTCATGTAGTTTTCAGGAAGGTCGTGAAGAGGGGCAAGCAGGACCAGAGGCGCATATCTTGAAGCTACTTTAGTGAAAACTCTAGGAGGCAGAGGCGGCCCTTTGACCCCCACTCCTCCTCCTGGAGCCCGTCCACCTCCCCATCCTAAAACCCCTCCACCTCCTCCTCCGACATCAGCCATCGGTACTACAAGATAGGAAAATGGTGTGTTATAAAGAGGGTTATGGAACACTAAAAGAGAATCCTTAGCTTCTTCGAGAGATGAGAAAACTAAAGAAAGGTGAAAAGGGATGCAAGGGCTTGGTTCCTCGGATTTGCAAGATATGTAATCAGGGGAACCCACGGGTGTGGAATATGAGTATATGGTATACTCTTCGAGACTAGGCAGGGTCGTGAAATGTAACTGAAGGGTCGGCGGGTCATCGATCGCTGATAAATTTACTGTGGGATTTTCACCTTTATGTTTGTCAGAGATTTTCGGATGGATTTCACTTTTAACTTCAAGGAGAGCTAAAGTTGGGTTGATGGTTTCAAGGGGGAAATTGTGCAAAGTTGAAGGTTCAAAAGAACTCTTAGCCTTGGGCTGTGGGTACTTAATATGGTAGACGACAATGGTCAGCTTAAGGGAACCTTTTGTTTTCAGTATTTTTTCAGGATCGGAAATGGGCGTGGTCTGTTTACCATCCGGGTTTTGTCTGGTGTTCCTTCACTTGGAAGCCAGCTTACTTAAACATGGAGTCGCCAAGTGAATCATGAAAGTTTATCCTTAACAAGGTGTTCACCCTTTTTTCACTATCAAAGGGTAGGAACTAAGAATGTCATTCTCCCAGGGAAAAGGTTTCATAACTTTGGTCCCCGACAGTGGCGCCAAAAAGATGTTTTTCCAAAGTCTATACTTAAGGAAAGAAAGTACAGGGTCTAGGCATCCAAAATGGTGTGAAGGATAAAAAAGGGGGAGGATCAACCTTAGGGAAAGGAATCTAAGGTTGATTTCTATGTTTCCTCTGTCTCGCTTCCAAAAGTTCCTGGATGCTTATATCTCATTCAATGGCGGCCCATGAACGTTCAAGTTCTACCCGGGTGGTGGTTGTGTTAAGTATGGTGTCGAAAAGGTTCAAAGTGATGATGGTTTGATCCAACAAGCTGGGTTCAATATTGGGTTGTCTAGTAATGGAAACAGTCATAGAGGAACAGGGAAAGTTAAAGGAAAGTTCAAGATTTAGGATGCTGCCTCAAATTTTGGATCATAAAAAGAGTACTCTCGAATCTAAAATCACAGATAGAATGCAAACCAAAGGCCTTTTCCCATAACTGAGTTAATTTTTAATAAATCATGTGAGAAATGTGAGAAAACATTAAGCTATCTATAATGCGAGGCTCCTATCAAGGGAGAATCTCACCCTATAAACATAAGAAGAAAAATACCAGAAGAAATCTGATGAAGCATAAAATATAAAGATCTAAAAAAAATCATATGTCTTGTACCTGCTGATAGCCAATACAGAGGAAAAACTGCAAACGATTAGATGTTTAAAAGTTGATCACCATGGTAGAGGTTATACTAAATTGCAGTGAAGCATTCATCAGACATATATATGTGAAATGAAATTCAATATAAGATAACAGAGTAAACAAACTCATAACTCAGTCTTGACTGAATCAAGAATCTTCGGATTGCTTTGTATTAATTTTCAAACGAAAAAGTCTCTATTACAATCGGCCAAAAAAGGTCCAACCTCCTTTCCTTCTTAAAAATGCCTATATATACAAACTTCTAAACATTTGAATTTCAATCTTTCCCGAAATTTTTGGTTACAAAATGAGAAGTTCAAGCGTTTCGCTTCTTTGCCTTTGTCATCTTTCATGCGGGTGGAACACCTTTTTTTCTTTACTCTTCGGGTTCTAAAAATAGAACATGCAGATACTTGTCATTATTTGGTACCTGGAACATGTCCTTTCATCTGCTTGGTGCAAGTGACGCACCTCTCCACCAACTGGGCTATCAACCTGGAAGGCTTTCCTTGGTGGTTTGCCTCAAAAGTGTAACGATCCTTCGCTAATTGTGGAAACATTCCTCCCACTTGTCGGTCTTCGGTGATGATAGAACATAAATGTATACTTGGTTTTATTAACCATTTATCCACTTGGACTATGTCAGTCTGGATGATCTATGATATTTCAGCTCACTCTTTTTCCTCGTTCTCCTTGATATTTAGCAGGTGCTTAGCTATATCGATCTGGCCCAATGTCCCAGTGCTGATTTCATTATCAAGACTCAACAAACTTTCATCTATAAACTTGAAGGTTTCTTCACAAGAGTTTCTTACCTCTTTAGCGTGTTCTCTGCTCTCAGATATGTTTCTCTCCCATGCCTTCAACAAGATGTTACCTCTAGTCTGCTCTGAGATGAAGAGCTTGGAACTACTGCCCATTTCCTTTTTCGTCGTGGCTATGATAGCCTCTTGGAAAGCGACCCGAGCCGCCCCAACTTCTCTTTATCTCAAAGAGATGTCTTCCAGCACTTGATCAATGATCTGGAAGTGGTTTTGAATGGTTTCCACTTTAGCGAGTAAATCTTGTTGAGTTGCTGACACTCTTTTTTGGATTTCGATAGCTTGGGATTGGAATATCATGATATCTGTCACCTGGCTCTCGACGAAATTTAACTTTTCCTGTAATTTCCCTATCAATTCTTTTTGTTGGCTTATCTGTGACTGACTGGTCTGGACCAACACCATTGTTTGTTCGAGATCGGATTTGAGCTGCTCGATTTCTTTTTGATCGGGTGCTCTGACTAGCTCTAGACCTATGTTCACCTGATATCTGACAGTAGATTCTTCTATAGCTAGCTTAGCCTCCAAATTTTTGATCCAACAATTCTTTCGCTTTAATTGTTCTTTTAGCGATCCGACAGAGTATTGGTTGGCTGTAGCAAAAGCCCCTAACGTCCCTGCTATCTGAGTTGCGGATTTCTCCTTTTTCATGGCTTTTCCATTGGCTAGGATTTTGAATTTTTTGGCTACCGTGCCCACTTCTCAGTAAATATCTTGCTTCACAAAGGCCTTTCTTTTCTTATCGAATAAAAATTCATTCAAAGGAAACTCTTCTATAGTAATAGGTGTTAGTTCTTCACCAAAAATCCATCCCTCACTGGGGATCCCCTTCGTGGTCTATAGGGGAGTGACAGAAATGATGGGACGACCAATTTCCTTGGATGATTTCCATGGGGTAACAACCGAGGCTAGCTTGCTTAGAGAGTTGGGGATCTCGGCTTCCTGTTTTAGGTCCCCGGCTTGCTTTTTCTTTTCTTGATTTTCCCCTTGGTTAGGTCCTGAATATTTGGATCCCTTGGATTCCGTTTGTTGTACATCTGCAGTTGGTGATTTCTTACCCTATAAGACTGGGGGAAGGTATCTTCGTTGATGTTCTTGAAATTTGAAGAAATTGGCCATCTCCTCGGGCGACAGGGTTTGAATATGACTTAGGACCTCGGCATAAGATCTCGCACCTCGGAATATGTCGTCATGAGGCAAATGCTCATGTTCATATCTTTTTAGGCCACAACTCGCCATGTGATTACCCACGACCTTGTGTAGGTTGTGTTTATTAAACTCAATGTGGACCAATTTAATATCCTCTAAGGCCGTTGCCTCATCTTTTGCGTGTCTGAAATATAATAAAGAATATGTATTCAAATGAATGGGGAAGGGTGGCCATACCTTCTTTGAAAACCCTTTAAGCTCTTTTCTTATGCCACCAATCACAGTTTTCCTGGCGATTTCGTGAGATACCAGCCTATCCGACATAAATAGTGGTAGAGCATACAGGGGCACAGAGGCGCCGAAAACCTTGATGTATGAAAATTTTGCTTCTACATACTAGTTAGCCACACTAATCAAGTTGGTGGTGATGCTATCTGAAATCCTGGGTGGTGGGTTACCGAAGATGGAGACATGCATCGGTACCATTACCCAATTGAAAATCTCGTATATGAATTATGTGGCCTTATCCTCCCAAAGTTTTGACTGATAGACATGGATAGGCTCAGCATCAGATGGAGTCCATCTCCAACACATTAGAGGGAAAGGCGTCATGAAACAAACAACATCCATGATGTAGGAAGACATGAAAAATGAGGTGGCTTTCCCATTCACCTTCTGCGCTCGATATTCAGTAATTCGACTGGTTAGACTGTCTGACAACAGTTTGGCCCAGTCGAAGGAAAAACCTTCAGTGACTGTGTGAATCAGAGGCACCCACGGGAGGTAAAAGTGTGCGGTGTCCTCCCTCTCATACAACCTACAGGTCATCATTGCTATATACCTGAATTGTGGTTCTAAGGAAGAGATTGAATAAACTCCATTACCATCTGCCCTGAATTTTGTGTGGTGTGAGACCCAATCTTTGATCAGATCAGACAAGTTTTTGTCGTATTTTTGGCTTTCCTTCCGCTTGAAATCTTCCAAAAACTCGACATTGTATGCGAAGTTTGGCATGGGTGACAGTTGATACATTGCCTGCAAATGTTCAGGTCGAAAAGTCCTAATCGTCACCTGCTACTCGCTGATAATAGTCCTGGCCGGGATATCCACATGGTCTAGCACCCATCTGATCATATCATAATAGGGAAGGAGCCATGGCCTTGCCGCTATTTTTTGAATCTCCACTTGAACGACGATTTTGTATTTGGTGTCCAAATCGTCCTTCTCGTTATCGCTAGAATCATCTAAACAATCCACCAATTCGAACTGAAGAATGTCGGAGATGCATGAACAGGTTTTGAGAGTATCAATACTTCAGGGTGAAGTATCGGAAACAATATCTGAGCCTTGCCCTGAACTCTCAGCAATCGCCTTGGACGGTTTTTGGGGAGCCATGATAGAGGACCCTGTACTCAACTCTCCTGTAGTAAAGATGTATATACAGACAAAAGTTAGCCTGATGAAAAAACTTCTTTGCACAAAATAGAAATGAAATTTGAGATAATGAAAGAAGGAACTCCTTTATCTTATCCATTTAAAACCCCAGTGTCCTTGTGAATAGAACGATCAAATCGTTTTAATGAAATATTTAGTAGTAAAGGCAATATCCTTTTCTCCCACTTCGTCGTATCTCAAATAAATGGCATAACTTTTTTACGAGTCGCAACATAAATTAGCACAAAGACATTTAAACTTACTCCGTAGATGGTGCGTATTAAATTTGTATTAATGCATTTATTGATCTATCTTAGCTCCTTTAATTAGGTATTTTTTTAGTCTTTAATCTCCTTTTTCGGCGTTCACCATATAGGGAGAAATCACCCCTTCCCTTTGAGCCCCCAAAATCTGAAATCGCAATGATGTGATTTAGTTTAAAAAACGTAATCTGCATTAAGTGCTTAAAGAATATCGCGACTTCGTGACTTGGGGCTACGAAGGTATAGTTCTTTGGAAGAGCGATTATCGAGTCATGAAACCCCGACAATGTTTGACTATGGTTTAAAGCGACTTACCCCCGACACTAACCCGGGTGACTTTTGAAGCCATCTCACGACTTCGCATAACCGAGTTTGGAAACCTTGCAACTTGTAACTCCCGAAGCACGAAAGAGTGAGGTAAAGAAAAGTGATAGACTTGCTTAATGGTTAGGTGATTATGATTTAGGACTATAGAGGCTATCGCCACTTCGCATGTCAGGGAAAATTTTTGATTGCAAGAATTATGTTTCAACCATTTGTAAAAGGCAGCTCCAACAATTTGCACCAATGCATGCAAAGAAATACTTAGTGGATTCCTTAGTCAAAATGGTTTTGTTATATATTTGAATCCAGAATATTAAAAGAGCATCAAAGGCTCTATGCCACTCATGATTTGGAGTTGGAAGACATAGTCCATGCCTTGAAGAAGTGGAGGTACTACCTCATGGGAAAGAGGTTTGAGCTAAGGACATATCATAATGGTCTGAAATATTTGTTTGATCAACCAAATTTAAATTCCAAAAAGAGAAGATGGGTGGGATTCCTCTATGAGTATGACTTTGATATTAAGCACATCAAAGGAAAATAGAACAAAGTGGTTGATGCAATCAGTAGGAGAGTTCATGAACTGCATGTTACAACCATTAACGTGTATCAAACTGATCTTAAAGGTAGAATTTATGAGGCTTCAAAAGTAGATTTGCAGTACATGGAGATAGTAAAAAAATTACAGTAAGGTCAAATATAGTAGAAGGTTGAATAATATGAATTGGGAAATGATGAAATTCTCTTATACAGGAGCATAATTTGTGTACCAAAGTTTCATGAATTGAGGAGTATGATTTTGAAAGAGATGGATAATGTACCTTATGTTGGACACTAAGGATATCATAAAATAGTTTCAGTAGTCAAAGAGACAATACTGTTGGCTAGGCATGAAGAGGGATATTTCTTAGTACATTGCTAAATGTTTGGAGTGTCAAAAAGTCAGTACTGAGCATAGACACCCCATTGGGTTTCTGCAATGATTTCCCATTCTTGAGTGGAAGTGGGAAGTGGTGACAATGGATTTCATCACCAAATTTCCTAGAACAAGCAAGAAGCATGACATTATCATTGTGGTGATGGACAAGCTTACTAAAGTTGACCATTTCATTACAATGAAGGTTACTCACAAGGAAACCAATGTTGCTAATATTTATATGTGGGAAATAACATGCTTGCATAACATACCCAAGACAACTGTGTCTGCCAGAGACCCAAAGTTTACCTCAAAGTTATGGAGGGGATTATTCAAAGGGTTTGAAAAACATTTGAACTTCAACATAGCTTATCATCTCGAGTCTGATGGGGAAACATAAATGGTGAACCAAGTGATAGAGGATATGGTAAGGATGTATGTGATGGAAAACCCATCAAAGTGGGAGGATTATCTACACTTGGTATAATTTTCCTACAACAATGGTTACCAAGCATCACTGAAGATGAGCCCATTTGAGGCACTTTATGGAAAAAAGTGCAACACATCAATATGTTGGGACAACCCAACTGATAGAGCAGTAATCAGGTCAGAGTTGCTAAGGGAAATGGAAGAAAAAATGTTGAAGATAAAACAGAATTTAAAGGCTTACCAAGACATGCAGAAAGGATATGTTGACAAGGGAATAACTTACAGGGAATTTAAAGTGGGCGATCATGTGTTCTTGAAGGTGAAGGCCAACATAAGTTCCCTGAAGTTGGGAAAGTGTTCCAAGTTGGTAGCTAGATATTGTGGGTTGTTTGAAATCCTAGAGAGGATTGGACCAGTAGCTTACATGCTTGTATTACCTACATCTATGATTATTCATAATGTATTCCATGCAAAATTAATCAATAGATATATACATGATGCTAATCATTTTATTGATTGGAATGCGATTTAGGTGGAGAAAGGAAGCACTTTTCAAGTGCATCTGGTACACATTCTAGACTAGAAAATAAAAGAGCTCTAGAATCGAGATTTAGGGCATGTAAAGGTCCAATGGACCTGGTACGGTCCTGAGGACGCAAATTGGGAGCATGAATATTCCATGCAGGAAGAATACCCGCATCGTTTTGAATATTTTTGAAAATCTTGTTGTAATATGTAAATAGGATGCACTAAGGATAGTGCATAAATAAGGGGAGGGGATTGTAATACCCTAAGGCCGAGCCCCTACTGAATTGTAATTATGTTTATAGGTCGATAAGCCAAGTGTTTATAAGATGGGAGGCTTATGTGTTTATTAGGTTGGCGAGCCTAATTCTCAAGGCCAAGGAGCCTGATTTTGGTATATGTAAATACTCACATCTTTAATATAATTACATCGTTGCATGTAGACTGAACATAAACAAAGAGTTATGGGGGAATAAGCTCCACTGGGAAGGGAAAGGGAAGGGGCTAAGAGGCTAGGAAAAAGGGATAATTTTGAGGGATTAACCCCAAGGGAATACTATAATATATTTTCCTTAAATAATAAGGTTTGGGAAATGACCCTCGTTATCCTAAGTTCCTTTGGGGAAAGGAATGAACTCCAAGTGGGGAGGAACGAGCTCTCAAGAGAGCCATATGTCAATCTTGGAACATGCAATTTTATGTGGGAAATAAATTCATTGGGGGGTTTCACATCCATTCTGACCATCCTTACTCATGCACTCAACATTCTTTCCATGCTCCCCATTCATGCACACACTAAGACACTGAGCATTCATGCAAACAACCACTTCCTCCATCATTGACCTCTGCAACCTCTGAAGCCTGCAAAACCGTGAAGCCATACCCTATTTTGATACTATTGTTACCCATTGACTTAAGCACTGGAAAAAAGGAGTAGGTTATCAAGCCTTTGGTTTTCAAGAGGTGGGTTTTCAGGTCCATGGACAGAAGAAGAAGTTTTCTAGGCCTGTGAGAAACTCTCTCTAGGTGCGAGAGATTGTTGGGAAAGTGATTTCTCCTAGAGGGAGTCCAGTAGCAGCTAGAGAGATCTGAGAATTCTTGATCTAGCCTGTTACTAAAGCCCTGGAAGGGAATTGGAGTAGTCGATGGAATGTTTAACAATGGAGGTGTATATTCTCGAGGTGGTATAGGCATGTGGGAATGAGAGGCTGTGAGATGTGAGCGTAAGTAGGCTCCTGGGAGGGAATCCTTCCTATTGTGTTGTGCAACTTTCCGTAGTCTCATCCTAGCCTAGGATTCCCTACCATGGGTGGCGTTTAGTCCCATCTCTTGGGTGACCCACTACTGATAGCTTGGAGAAGCGTGGTCTAAGTTTGGGAGGTTCATGGAAGGTCTGCACATAGTTGGTAGTTTTTCATAAAATGATAAGTACCATTTCTATGTTAATGTGATGTTTTGTATCCTGTACATGTCATGGTATTTATAATATTTCCTGGGTAAGATGTTTGTATAATATTTTTGTGATTCCTGCATTAATTTTTGTATTAGTAGAATGCATATTATCCATTTAAAGCTTATATATATGATGTTCTACAAAGAACTATGTGTGCCATATCCCAACAGGTCTATGTTTGGGTATGGACAGTTTGTTTATTAGAAGCAGTGTGATAATTTTTTGTTTTGTATTTATTTCAAGTGACATTGCCCAGTAGAAGGTTGGGGGCGTTACAACAACCCTTGAAGATTTATAAAAATGGTGCCCCCGAAGCTTGGAGATCCCAGTCGAGTCGCAAGGAAAAAGTGAAGTGTCGTGAGGTCTGCACATGATATAGCAATCGATGGAACAAACCAAAATCATCCTGAAAGGAGTGGTGTATGTTGACTCCATTCCATCCCCAATCATTGAACTAGTTAGTCCCACTTTAGTATAAGAGCATGAACAACCAAATCCGGTGACAAAAGAAATGGACATCGACACACAGAATGAACAACAAAACGCTAGCACAAAGAAAAACCATGTGCAACAAACCAGGTTAGGTGTAGCACAAACACATGGAGCTTTGAATGAGGAATATGATGAAGGGAGATAATCTGACGAGTCCATAAAAAAGTTCTAAGAAGGGAAACACCTTGTTGCAGAGCCAATGCAACAATCCGATGAACAAGTGCATGTCGAATAAATTACAAAACAATTGAATATAGACACTGAAGAAGAATAGGAAAATGAGGAAGAAAACCAAGTGGAAACAACATAACCAACATCAGGGAAGAAGAAGACAAGGTAAAAACCTATAGTGCCAAGAACACCAAGCAAGCAGAAGGAACTCACACTGTCGTTTTCGCAGATACCTGAAGGAGTTAAAGTAATCGATGAGATGTTAGGATTTGTGAACAAGATTAAGTATGTTGATCATGATGTCGTAGATATGGGGAAGTTTCATGAGTTCTCACAACAATTCTACATGGAAATTAAAGGATAAGTTCCATCAAGAAATCCCATTCTGGATCCAAAACAATGGATTGTGGGACTATACAACACATGAATTATGAGCTTGTTCGAGATTCCTCACTTTGGGACAGGAAATCTCAGATTACCTACATGTGAATGCATGTGTCAAACAATTACTCGGACTGGTACATGGAGGCATATTATGGATGGATAGGCATGTATCCATAGATGTGGATCTAATTGCTAAAATCACAAGATTACCTGCAGATGGAGAAAAACTAGAGAAGTACTTGGATGACAAAACAAAAGAAAAATCCATGGCATATGAGATAAAGAAAAAATATGGGACTGATAGATGATCCATGGGAATGTTCATTAGACAAGTAAATGAACCAACAACCAATTTTATGACAAAATTGATGGCATTCAAACTCTTGAGAAAATGTCGCAAAGAGGAAGCCCGACAGGAGTAATAGAAGAAGTTGCACAATGTGCAAAGGAAAGTCTACTTAGTTGGGATCCATATATACTAAACTTGTTTTTGGAGGATTGCAAGGATGCACATGATCTAGGTTCAGAATTTCATTATTCATGGCCAATCATATTGATATCACTAGTTGGATGGGGAGAACCAAAATATAGTGGATTTTACTAGAGGCTAGGAAAATGCCGCGCAGTAAAATACACAACTTTATGGCACACTTCAGATCGAAAGAAAAGGAAGGTGAATTCTAGAATTTTTCCATTCTCTATGATGAGATGCAGGAGAAGCTGGAAAACACATGGAGAATACCACCAAAGTTGTGATAGAGAATAAAGGAATATAACTTTCAAGATTCAAGGAATAACATGTGGATCTAAGTTAAGAGGGATCCTAAAATGGAATCGTTGTTGTTGAGATATTGTTTCACAGGGGAAGAAGTAAAATGGGCTATGAAGGATCATCCTGAAGAATGGAAGGTGCCAGTAATCCCAAAGAAAGTACCAAAATATAAACAAAAAGTAGAGGTTGGACCTTCACAACATTCAACCAACCCAACAGTAAATACAAGGAAAGCGACAAAGCATGAAAACAAAATAGAGGGTAGCACAAAAATTAAAAAACCAAGGAAGAAAAAAAATATCCCAAAGGATTCAGCTAAGGAAGAGGAGCACTTAGAAGAACTAAATTGAGGAACACATAATAATACCAATATTCCTATGCCAGAGGAAACATGATGTGGAAATTTCTCATATTTGGATATACCAGTTCAAACCATGCATATAGATACATTGCCAAGGAAATGAACATTGTTGCAGATAGAAGGACAATGCAAGAAAATGAATGAACATAAGGAAATTCCTCAGCGTACACTTACAGAGGATGATGCATAATTAGTAGCAGAGAAAGTACAGGATCGCACAACAGAATCTTGGTATGATGCTGAGAAGCAGAGGGAGGAAATAGTGAATAAAATGATTGAGGTCAAGGATGCATTGGAATAGTTGCAACTTACCATAGCGCAACAAAAATACTAGGAAAAACCACAACAAACTTCTTAGAAAAGAACAGTTCCAGA
Organism: Picea engelmannii; assembly: GCA_009831015.1. NCBI lineage: Eukaryota > Viridiplantae > Streptophyta > Pinopsida > Pinales > Pinaceae > Picea > Picea engelmannii. The sequence goes on along the minus strand of ML778918.1, from coordinate 606,387 downwards.
ATAGGAGACAATTCAGATCATATCTATTGGGAATAATATTTTCCATATCACCCAGTGGATGTTGCAGGTAGATGAAGATACAACATAGTGGCCATTAAAGGATATAGATCATCTGGACTTGGTACTGACCAATATTCCAACTAAGGCATTGTACAAACTACAAATAAGTGTCATGCAGGAAATCCAGTCAAGGGCCGATGCAAAGGATACAAGATTATAGTTAGCCAAGGAAGTCAATAATACACTGGAGATGACTCTTGACCAAGTGAAGTTCGAGAGGTATGAAATAAATAAGCACACTGGAAGAATAGAGGAGCAAGTTGAAGAAGTGTTTAAAACTATTTCTAACAGCACACAAGGAGAGAATATAACCAAAAAGGGTAAATTTGAGAAAATATCACAAGCTATGGAGATGTATAGAGTCCAAATTACATAGTTGATAGACCTCTTAGTACCTACTACTCCACTACAAGTAAGAAAAAAAAGAGAGAGGGAGGTTATAGTTCATATAGAGAGCATTGTGCTTGTGATCTAGGAAATAACAGAGCTTTACAATAAGAGTGCATAACTATAGAAAAACCTTCAGGAGGATGGGAAACTTCAGGAGTTGGACCAAAAATAAGAAGGGATAAATACCGCGATGAAAGAACTGAAGAAGAAGAAAAAAACTATGACAATACTTGAAAGACTAAAAAGTGCACAAGCTATGAAGAATTTGTAGGCATACCTTAAGTCCATACAAGTAGATAACCATTCAAGGCATGCTTAGTTAGAACCAATACAATAAGGAGTAGAATAGATGCTCACTGAGATTAGCTCAACAAAGGACCAGATTGGATATGTCGGTTTGGAGAGTGGGGAACTGTTGAAGGAACACACTACTATCGATACTGTGGAGACTATAATAGAAAAGAGTGCACAGATAAAATCACAAGTTGAACAAATTAAAAGCAGGTTTTAGTCACTCAAGAAGTCAGTACAGGAAGCACCCACTACTTGAGTGGCTTGGGACGAGCCATAGGTGAGTGTTGGGGGCCTACTGGCACAAGCCATTTTGGGGAAAAGTGTGGTAATTAATGAAGGAAGTTAGGAAATGGACTAAAGAAGGAGCGTGCATCAGAAAATAGGGAAAACCAATGCCAAAAAACAAGGAAAGTCAAAGAAAGGTTGAAATATGCAGATCAACAAGGAAAACGGTTGGATTTTGGACCAATCGCGATTAGGGAGTTAGGAAGTGGAAAAAACTAATCCACCTAGGGTTAGTAGTTTAGGGTTTGTTCATTTTTGTAATGGGTAACCAACCCCTTTTTGTAATATAAATATGTTGTTGTGAGATAGTGGATGTATCTGGATATGTATGAGAGGTGATACATATATGATGAGATAGAGACAAACAAAAAGATATATGCATTATAATAGAGGGTAAGTTTGTAATTCATTAGCTGTGGAACTTACTGCAATCTTGTCATCCTCAAATGTAATGTGCATAGTACTACAACTTTGATGCAGAATAATAAAAGAGCCAAGAAAGACAAATCTTTATGGATGTAGCTCTTGGGGGGTGAACCATTGTAAAGTTTGTGTCTCTCTATGGAATGATTTTGTTAGTTATTGAAAATGTTTAAGTTGTGATGAATGGATTAATATGTCAGTAGTAAAATGAAACGCACAATAGAGTAACCAAGATAGTTATTGTAGAATAAACCCTAATGAATGCAATCGATTACTTATTGGTATATCTGAGATATAATGATGTGTTGATGTAATAGAATAATATATATGATGTGTTTTTAGGTAGAAATAATGTCTCTCGTCCCCAAAAACGTCTCCCTTCCAATATTGTAGACATATGGGTCCTGAATTCACCCATAATCCATCTCGGGTGAGACTGCATTGTGCACTCTATGCACAGTGTTGCCTTCTAGTCTTCAGAAGGGTCGATGGTTTGCAGGGTTGTGTTGGAAACCAAAAGTATAACTCGGGTAAACACATAAACATACAACAATGAATGATTCAATGTTTCTTTTCAACATTATACATTTATTTTGGGCTTTCCGTAGGAAGTTTATTTTTCTGAAAATATTTTCATCCTCCATGACCATTGTGGTTCCTTCTTTTACACCTTTAATTTTCAGTACTTCACTGGAATTGGAATTTAGGAACTTGATAACTCTGGTAGCAACCGGAGGTCTAGTTCCTAATTCTTGGAATGATTTATTTATAGTGTCATTTGTTTCATCTATCAAAACCATATCATCATCAATTATTTTGAAGAAATTCCAAATATTTCCAAATTCATCAATTATTTCATCCCAAATAATGTGTCTATATCCTATCATATATTGTTTTCCAGACAACTTGTTTTTCATTTGTTCCATGCTTTTTAGCATCACCATTGTGGTTCCTTCTTTTACACCTTTAATTTTTAGTACTTCACTAGAATTGGAATTTAGGAACTTGATAACTCAGGTAGCAACCCGGGGTCTAGTTCCTAATTTTTGGAATTTTTTATTTATAATGTCATTTGTTTCATCTATCATAACCATATCATCATCAATTATTTTGATGAAATTCCAAATATTTCCAACTTCATCAATTATTGCATCCCAAATAATGTGTCTATCTCCTATCAGATATGGTTTTCCAAACAACTTGTTTTTCATTTTTTCCATGTCTGTTACCATCTTGGATTTTAGATTTTGGTATTCTTGAAAATAATTATCCTTATCTTTGATTTCTTCTTGTTTTGTTGAAATTGTTTTCTTAATATTTTCAATCTCATCTCTCTTCAGGTTCGAGTATGTTAATGCTCTAGATAACCCATTGGTTGGATCTGTTGATTCTGTTACATGTGATGATGAATATCTCCCTTTCAAGATTGAATATAATTCTGATACAATTCAATATGTTCTTCCATCTATACCATTTTCTTCAAGAGTTGATCATTTTATGCTTGGATTATCTCTAATTCTGGAGTCTGTACATGTTCAATTCCAGGGATATTGATCCTTTTCATTAGTTCATAGATCTATGTATCTTTGTTTTTCATTAGAGCTTGCAAATATGTTGTGTCTTGTGGATTAGACCCTAGATACATTACCCATTGTTCTAGTTCTTCCACTATGATCTGTCTGGTTCTATTTCCCAACTTTTCATTTTTTCGTTGGTTTTTGATATTTCCATTTATAACTTGCATCTTTTTAATTCCAAGGTTAGCTATCATCACATATCTATTTAAAATTTATTCAGTTTACCTATGCATATCCATTTTATCTAATGGTTGAACTGCAATAAGATCAATATATATGTTTAAAACATTATTTTTCTCTTTTGGTTCCATCACTGGTATATTTAATCCACCCTTTTCATAGCTACCACAAAGAGTATTCTTTTCTGGTATCCTCCTTGGTCAAAGATATTGGGAATGATATTTTGTCTAATATTTGTGCTCATTTTTCTAGTATCCATGAACTGATGAACATGATCAATCTACTTTGATTGATCTATATTCGATGATTTTGTTCCACTCCGACTTTTTGTACTCTGAGAATTTGTTGGTGATGATATTTATACCACTAGAGAAGGTTCTGTAATCCCTGTTGTTGATTCTTGTTGTAACTTTGGATCTTCATCTTCAATTAGTACCTTTGTATTATCTCTTTTTTTCACCTTCCATGCTCTATTTAAGAGTTCTTTGAGGCTGATCCCATAGTCTTTCTTTCATAATTTTTATCGAACTGTTGAGGGGTCTTTGTTACTAGACACTTTGAATGTTTCTCTGGCACTTTATCCTGAACTTGAAAAATACTCCATACATCTTTCCAACTATTATGGTTTGCCAACTGTTGCAATTATGCTTTTTGCTGACGCTGATATGGAACTTGTCCATGTGCAATCCTATTTGAAGACATTACAAGATGAGGATCATACATCTATTTTTCTCCTTGATGGAAACCCATGTTCTCGAGGAGTTTTTCTGCTACCTACAAAGTTATTTTAGTATTGAAAATAAAAGTCCCAACTTGATTTTTCAATTTAAAACTAGATTTATATTTTCTTGATAGAAAATGGATATTTTCAGAGTCTAGTCTTTGTCTAATGTATTCTAAAGAAAAGACTCTAGGGGTCAAGAAAATAGGCAACAGGAAAGGATGTAGTTCAGATTCATATACCCTAATCTCTATATGATCTTTCAAAATATACCAGTATCCTACTTTTTTTTTTAAGATTTAGTTGTAACAGTTTATTTCATTCTTGAAACATTCTAGGGGGAATTTCATCATGTATGATATGATATCCTTTTGACATGAATATATTAACATATTCTATAAACCCCTCATTGTAATTTTTTTCCTAACGAGAGAATTCCAGTGAATGACCGAGACTGGGTTTCCAATTCATCTTCAATTTTCATTCCAAGGTGTGACAAGAGAATGTCTTGGGAAAATAGTAATAGGTGAACAAGGTAGGATTGATACGTGAAACTCCTAAGAGTTTCAAATTTTGATAATCGATGATGGATTTTATTAGTTAGAAAACAAGCATAAATGAATCTGGTTAAGGGTTTCATTGTAAATGGGAAAATTTACATCATACATCCTAAAAAAAAATCATCAACCGCAAGGTCATTGTCCTTCCCTAATAATCAAGATATCATTGCTTTAATATTCCTTGATATTTCAGGAAATAAGTCGGTTTCAAGAGTAACATCATCCTTAGGGGCATCAAGGTTCTTGAATAAATAAGATTGTAAAAGGGAAACTATATCCTGGGTGATGCAGGAGCATCTCTCCACATCAGCCAGCCAGCAAGCCAGCCACGTCAAGTGCATGCATTCAAGGAGGAAGAGCGGCACAACCCTCATCTTCTATTTTGAAATTGAATGTAAATTGAATGTTCAGGTTGTTGAGACATAGAGCCGTGCCTTTGTGCAGGCGTAGAGTAGATAGGCCTTAAATAGTTTGTAAGGCTAAGATCTAGATCCAGATGCTGGACTAGATAGCCCATTCAATGCAATTGAATAGGGTAGGTGAGTTCTGGAGGGAAGCACTTGAAGATCCCCCTCATGTAAAATGGATTTCGTATCTCATTTTGGGATAGTTAGTAGTCATAGTGTGAGTAAGAAGAGGAGAGAGTATACGAGTAGAAGAAGAAGAGAGAAGAACCGAGACCTTGTTACAGGCCGTGCTCAGGAACACCTTGTAAAATACAGGCATTTGCCATTTTTAATATAAATAGAAGCAATTTTTCATGCATATATTCTGTGTTTTTTGAATGTCTGTGAGTGTTCAATGATGCCATGAATGTATGTTGTAGATGTAGTTGTGCATTTGCAGGAATGTGTTGGATTTCAGGTTTGAGAGGTCTTTGAGGTTTCATGCCAGAAGGGTGTGACAGAGTGCTGCGGACTCTGAATACCAGTGCACTGAAGCACTTATGAATACTGCGGGTTCAGAAAAAGATGTGTTGCGGCACAATAAATGAAGTCAACAACTCAGGAGAAGACCTCAAGGTTGTTGAACACCTTGGAGGCAAGGTTGTGTAGGAGAGACACAGTTGTAGGCAGAAGCTCTGAGGAGTTCTGTGAAGCTCTTCCAAGTGGGCATTGAGCATATCCATAGGGGGGTATTGGGAAGAACTCTGCTATGAGTTCTTAAGAAGTCATAATCAATGAGGATTCTTGATGTTCTTCCAGGAGGGCATTGAGCAGGTGCAAGGAGTGCACGAAGGAAGAACTCTGTTGTGAGTTCAGACAGAAGCCAGAATCACTGAAGATTCTGAGAGCTCTACCAGGTGGGCATTGAGCAGGTGCATAGGTGTACAGGAGAAGATAGAACTGCTAAAAATTTTGTGAGAAGATACCCTGCTAGGAAGACATTGAGACATTGTGCAGACAGGCACAGAAAAGAAGAGAACTCTTTGAGTTCTGGAGTTTAGAGGAAGAATCCACTGAGGGGTCTTCACAGGGTTGCTGAACACCCTGCAGACTCAGCAAGAGGTTGCTTGAGAAGAAGGATAGCCTGGAGGGCATCCCATATATTCTCCATCTGCAGGAGAAAGGAAGAAAGACAAAATCCCTTATGGGTCTGAGTGTTGAGAAGCTCAGGAGATATCACACTTTGGCATGCGTGAAGACTTTGCAGAAGTGCAGGAGTTAAAGAATCCTTCAAGGATTTGAAAGGAATAGAAGCTCAGGAGGAACAAAATTTTTATACACACGGTGAAGCCCAGGAGTGTGCAAGCTCAGAAGGGAGCACAATAGCTGTTGGATTAGCCGAAAAGATCTGAATCGTTGGAAGGTTTTTCACGTCCAGGAAGGAGGCAGGAGAAGCGCACAGAAGGGGGAGATCGTGAGCCATCAGATCTCATTCAGAAATCCCGTCAGCCGTTAGTTTGGACAGGATGTGCATGGGGTTTAACCCTTCTCACACCAGGTAGAAGTCCCGACGGGTATCGGGATATCAACGCTCATGAAATCGGGAGTCATGAGGACAAGAAATCAGGAATTTCTATAGGAAAAGTCTTGGGAATGATCTGGACCGTCCGTTTAAGGAGACACGTGGTGGAGATCAAGCGACTCGTCGGTATATCGACTACTGGGGTTTTGAGTTGACAGAGGATTTTTTTCATCAGGGTATTGAAAACTCCAAAATTACGAGATTGGGTCAGGGCCGTCCATCAGTCGGGACACATGCCGGAGATCCAGATTATTGGGTGAAGTCCCGATAGAAAAGTCAAAACAGGGCATCGGAGTTCGTCATTTCACGAGTCCTGAAGATAAGGCGCTCGGGACATCGGAAGTCATGAAATCGTGAGAGGCGATCAGGACCGTCCATCTTGAAGGGATGCGTGGCAACGATCGAAGCCTTCGGGAAAGGTCCCAATAGGAGAGCCACATCGAGAAATTGTGGATTAGGATATCAATAATCCCATGGGCACGGGGTTTATGCATTCGACATTGCAATGTTCGAAACCCCGATAGGAGACAAGGCTGTGGTCTTGTGGGATAGTGGTCATATGGGCCAAGAGTTTATCCAGGAGGGCTAACACGTAAAGTGTCGTATCGACAGATCGGTGATCGGGAGGTTGTGAGAACAGAGGTTCATGACATCGAGGATCATGAAACCCCGAATCTTGACAAGGAGTATGATTGTGGTCATATAAGAGGAGGTCGAATGGACCAGAGCTTAGCCAAGAGGGGCTAAGGCCGAAAGGAGCGCATCGACAAATTGTAGATCGGGAGTTCAAGAGAACATGAACTCTTGTCATCGGGGATCACGAAACCCTAAAACCCAAAATTGTCATCAGGGAAAGAGCGTGGTCATGTGCAGAAGGCCGTGACAGGAGAAAGAAGGACCTGTGGATTGGGTTCTAATAGAGATTCCACTGAGGAATCCAATGAGTCGCTTTGGCTCAGAAGGTAAAAAAAGAACGATCCTTTGAGCGGGCGAGGTCGTAGGTACCTTGCACCTGCATCAAGTGGTATCAGAGCTATCTCTCGTCTATATATTTCAGGTAAGAGGAGCAAGAGAGAAGGAGCACTCTGATACACATCAAGTGGTATCAGAGCTGATTCTTGTCTGTATATTTCAGGAAAGAGGAGAAAGAAAGAAGGAGCACTCTGATACACATCAAGTGGTATCAGAGCTGATTCTTGTCTGTATATTTCACGCAAGAGGAGAAAGAAAGAAGGAGCACTCTGATACACACGTCAGTGTGGTATCAGAGAAGGAACTTCACTTGTATATTTCAGGTGAAGCGAGAAGGTAAAGGAAGACAGAGCACTGGAGACTCTGTAAGGATTTGTTTGCAGGTAGGCAACAGTCCATAAGCAGTCAGGAGGACTGTAGGATGAAGCTGGAAACACTCTTAGTGCAAAGTGACAACAACAGGTTTGCTAGGAAAGTAGACAAAGACAACACCATGGTTACTGAAGGCCATAGGCATGTTGGGAGGAAGAGCAAAGCAGAAAATCTTGCATAAATGGATAAAGAGCTCGCTAAAATAAGGGCAGACATAGAAAATATTGAACTGCGGATGCAGCAGAAAGCCAAGCCAAGATGGGTATATGAGTGGCCCATGAAGAAGCCGAAGATGAAATGGCCAGTCAAGCAATTGATGGTCATAAGACAACATAGGCTGTTGAGAAGGGAGTTGAGGCATGCTAAAAACCTCAACATACCAGAGGAAGAAATGGTTCAGATATGTGAGCCAGAGACTGGGGAAGGTCTCAATGATTTTGAAGATGAAATGGGATGAGCTGAAGATCTCAGGCACTGCCAGGAGGGTAGAGAGGAAATTCCAGATTTCCAGGAGGGAAATGAGCTGAGGTCACTGCAGGATCTCAAAGACTGTCATGAGGACAGCCAAGGAATTTCACATTGCCAGCTGGGCAATGAAATGAGATCGCTGCGGGATCTTGAAGACTGTCAGGAGAGCAGTGGAAGCATCTCAGATTTCCATGTGGGAAGAGACGAGCATTCGAGACTGTCTGAAAGTCTCATGCACTCGGAGGTGAGTTCAAATCAACAAGGAGTGCTGATGAAGGTGGGCTCGATTGATCTTATAGTCTGCGAGGGAAGTAGCAAACAAATTCCATACTGCCAGGTGGGAAGGAATGAGCAACTGAGACTATTTGAGGGTCTCATAAATTCACAGATAAGTTTAGATCAACATAGGCAGCTGATAGAAGTGGAAGATCGGAGAAATATTCTAATGATTGGGGGAATCGAGGTATTCCTACCATTTTCCCAGGAGGAGGCAGAAGTCTGTGTTGCAGATGATGCGGCAACAAAAGAAGAACAGTCAGCTGTGACTGTCAGGGAAGAGGAATTGGAGCAGACTTTGAAAGCTACCCAAGCAGAGGAGGAAAATGAGCATTCTAAGGAATGGCTCACTACTTTCATCCAGGAAGCTAAAATAGCTGTAGCATTGAAGCTAACAGCAGAAGAAGGAGAAGCGGAAGGAGAAAACGAGCATTCTGAGGAATGGCCCAACACATTCAGCCAGGAAGTTGAAGACACTGCAACATGGGAGTTTGCAGCGGAAGAATAAGAGGCATACAACATTTGCTTTGCTGATCTGTGGCAACAGATTGAAGCCCTGGAAGAGAGGGTGAGAGTGCAGAGCGTGCATATCCAATAGATGAAGTTGGAAGCTGATGAAGAAGGCATGGGAGATCACAGTGATCTGCCCATGAGCCGAAAATTTTTGCAGCTGAGGGGACTACATGAGCAGAGCCAACCAATGAACCAGCTAGACGAAGTGATCGAAGAGGTCATGGAGCTGATGATATGATCAGCAGACACTACCGACAAGGAGAAGTTGGGCAGGAAGGAAGTAGCAGTAGCAGCAGTAGCGCAGAAGCAACAACAACAACAGAATGGAGCAGGTGAACAACTCCAGAGGATGGTTTGAGATCCGGGAGGATTTCCAACAGCTAAGAGGGGAAGCTCATGAGAAGGATCTCATGAATTTTGTAGCTGAGGAGTATGATGCAGGAACATCTCTCCACATCAGCCAGCCATCCAACCAACCACGTCAAGCGCGTGCATTCAAGGAGGAAGAGAGGTGCAACCCTCATCTTCTATTTTGAAATTGAATGTAAATTTAATGTTTAGGCTGTTGAGCCATAGAGCCATGCCTTCGTGTAGGCGTAGAGTAGATAGGCCTTAAATAATTTGTAAGGCTGAGATCTAGATCCAGATGTTGGACTAGACAGCCCATTCAATGCAATTGAATAGGGTAGGTGAGTTCTGGAGGGAAGCGCTCGAAGAGCCCCCTCATGTAAAAGGGATTTCGTATCTCATTTTGGGATATTTAGTAGTCATAGTGTGAGTAATAAGAGGAGAGAGTTTGTGAGTAGAAGCAGAAGAGAGAAGATCCGAGACCTTGTTACAGGCTGTGCTCATGAACACCTTGTAAAATACAGGCATTTTCCATTTTTAATATAAACAGAAGCAGTTTTTCCTGCATATATTATGTGTTTTGTGAATGTCTGTGAGTGTTCAATGATACCATGAATGCATGTTGTAGATGTAGTTGTTCATTTGCAGGAATGTGTTGGATTTCAGGTTTGAGAGGTCTTTGAGGTTTCATGCCAGGAGGGCGTGACAGAGTGTTGCGGACTCTGAATACCAGTGCACTGAAGCACTTCTGAATATTGTGGGTTCATACAAAGACGTGATGAGGAACAAGAAATGAAGTCAACAAATTAGGAGAAGACCTCAAGGTTGTTGAACACCTTGGAGGCAAGGCTGTGTAGGAGAGACACAGTTGCAGATAGAACCTATGAGGAGTTTTGTGAAGCTCTGCCAAGTGGGCATTGAGCATATGCACAGGGGTGTATTGGGAAGAACTCTGTTGTGAGTTCTTAAGAAGTCAGAATCACTGAGGATTCTTGACGCTCTGCCAGGAGGGCATTGAGCAGGTGCAAGGAGTGCATGAAGGAAGAAGTCTGCTGTGAGTTTAGACAGAAGCCATAATCACTGAGGATTCTGAGAGCTCTGTCAGGTGGGCATTGAGCAGGTGCATAGGTGTACAGGAGAAGACATAACTATTGAACATTCTGTGAGAAGATAATCTGCCAGGAAGGCATTGAGACATTGTGCAGACAGGCACAGAAAAGAAGAGAATTCTTTGAGTTATGGAGTTTAGAGGAAGAATCCACTAAGGGATCTTCAAAGGGTTGCTGAACACCCTGCAGACTCAACAAGAGGTTGCTTGAGCAGAAGGATAGCCTGGAGGGCATCCCATATATTCTCCATCTGCAGGAGAAAGGAAGAAAGACAAAATCCCTTAGGGGTCTGAGTGTTGAGAAGCTCAGGAGAGATAGCACTTTGGCGTGAGTGAAGACTCTGCAGAAGTGCAAGAGTTAAAGAATCCTTCAAGGATTCGAAATGAATAGAAGCTCAGGAGGAACAACATTTTTATACACACGGCAAAGCCCAGGAGTGTGAAAGCTCAGAAGGAAGCACAGTAGCCGTTGGATTAGCTGAAAATATCTGGACAGTTGGAAGGTTTTTCACGTCCAGGAAGGAGGGAGGAGAAGTGCACAGAAGGGGGAGATCGTGAGCCGTTGGATCTCATTCAGAAATCCCATCAACCGTCAGATCGGACAAGATGTGCACAAGGTTTAACCCTTTTCACACCAGGTAGAAGTCCCGACAGGTATCGGGATATCGATGCTCGTGAAATCGGGAGTCACGAGGACAAGAAATCGGTAATTTCTATAGGAAAAGTCCCAGGAACGATCTGGACCGTCTATTTGAGGAGACACGTGGTGGAGATCGAGCAACCCCTCGATATATTGGCTACTGGGGTTTTGAGTTGACAGAGGATTTATGTCATCGGGGTATCGAAAACTATGAAATTGCGAGATTGGGTCAGGGTCGTCCATCAGTCGGGACAAATGGCGGAGATCCAGATTATCGGGTGAAGTCCCGATAGAAAAGTCAAAATGGGGCATCGGAGTTCGGCATTTCGCGAGTCCTGAAGACAAGGCGCTCGGGACATCGGAAGTTGCGAAATCGTCCATCTTGAAGGAATGCATGGCAATGATTGAAACCTTCGAGAAATGTCCCAATAGGAGAGCCACATTGGGAAATCGTGTATCGGGATATCGAGAATCCCGTGGGCACAGGGTTTATGCATTCGGCATTGCGATGTCCGAAACCCCGATAGGAGACAAGGCTGTGGTCTTGTGGGATAGTGGTCATATGGGTCAAGAGCTTAGCCAGGATGGCTAAAGTGTAAAGTTCCATATTGGCAGATCGGTGATCGGGAGGTTGTGAGGACAGAGGTTCATGACATCGAGGATCGCGAAACCCCGAATCCCTGACCATGGTCATATAAGAGGAGGTCACATGGACCAGAGCATAGCCAGGAGGGGCTAAGGCCAAAAGGAGCGCATCGGCGAATCGGAGATTGGGAGTTCGAGAGAACAGGAACTCTTGTCATTAGGGATCATGAAACCTCGAAACCCAAAATTGTCATCGGGGAAAGAGTGTGGTCATGTGCAGAAGGCCGTGAAAGGAGAAAGAAGGACCTATGGATTGGGTTCTAACAAAGATTCCACTGAGGAATCGAATGAGCCGCTTCGGCTCAGAAGGTAAAAAAGAATGATTCTGTGATCAGGCAAGGTCATAGGTACCTTGCGCCTGCATCACTGGGGTTTTCACTCGATAAAGCATTTGGCTAATATGATTTCATTTAGCGTTTCATAGTCAGGGTTTAATGACCATATTATCATTTCAGAAAATGATTGGGGAGTTATCTCAATAAGCATAGACCGATCTTTAGAAATGACCAATCTTTTAGAAGAAATGTAGTTTGAAGAACGCCGGACCAAAGACTCATGAAAATCATGTGCTTGGGGAACTAGAAATTTCTCCAAACCAGAGTACCAAGTGTGATAATGGTAAACTAAATACCTAAAATTTTGGAATGCTAGATGGTCAATTCAAACAAATCAAATGACGAGATTGGGTCAAAAATATCTTTGTCTGTATCAACTAAATATTTTTCTCCTACAGACAATGGTTTTTTAGGTTACAGACAGTGGTTTTTTTAGGTTTGGTCGATTTAGCTGACTCCATTTTAGACAATGAAAAACTGAAGGAGAAAAAGGTTTGGAATTACCCATGAAATAATTTACTTTGGAAAATTCTCAGGATGGACTGATGGATAACACTAGTAAGTTGGAATGTGTTATTGTTTTTTTAACTCTTCATTAACTCAATCATTAACAAAATAAATTTCCCAATTACCTTTTTAAATTGGACTTGAACATATGGCGACTTAATATTGGCGAGAAAGATAATTAAATTTTATAAAAAAATGATAGTTCACCATTTTCCCTTGTTGTTGTCACCATGGACACACGTCAATCCAACATCGATTGTGGGGGTCTCTCGAGCAGTTATGTTAACCAAGGAAAGTGCGGGTGCAATTTCCCAGTGCACGATACGCCACATAAGTTCTAACCATGGGTAATTTTTTCGGCCCCCCTTGCGAGCATGTGAGGGGGAATAAAAATATGTGGACCATTGATTAAAAGAACCAACCATGTGATAAATCCTGCAATTAAAGATGCACTTTTTATTAAAATCATCACATAATATAAAGTTTATATTCTAAACCATAGCATTATAGGAACTAAATTTTTTATGCCAATTTAATAAAATATTTAAAATTGAACTAACTTTAAATATTTTATTAAGTATTATTTTAAATATTTCAAATATTATTATTCCATGTGCCTTTATTGGGATCTGGATTCATTATTTTTAAAGAAAACTAATCCAACACTCCTAGTGAATATGAGTTTCTCTTAAAAACAATAGTAAACCTTTTTCTCTAATTTGTGTGATTAATCTATAATTGAAGAGACTAAACCACTACCAATTTTATAATTTAACATGTTTTTATAGAGTGAAACCAGAGAAGGATAGAAATATTATTAGTCATTCAACTTTACTCTAGAATTATTCAGGGTAATGCAATCATAAATTTTGTCTAAGGAGTCAAATTTATAACTAGTGTTTTTGTAACTAAAGGTTTTTAAGATATTTAGAGGTAATTATTAAGGTCATTTAACATATTTAGTTCTAAGGAAACTAGTTTGATTGAGTTTAAAAGTAAAGATACTTGTTGGTACTTTTTCTCATTCTCATGGTGTTTCTACACTATTAAAAGGTATCCATATCCGATGGTGTAGCCACCCTGACATCATAGTCCTTTCTTCATTGTGATCCAAAAAATCCTTAGATGCTAATTATTCTTTAAAACACGTAATCATCTAACTTGATTTTGAAATAACAATGATCGTTTGAATGATTGAATAAAACATGTGAAATTACTTATCTATCCAAATCCACTTTAATGATAGAGAACTTGCAATATAACTAAGTGAAAATAGAACAACAACACAAAAATCACATACACAAATTTGTTAACGACGTTCACCCAACTTTGGCTAAGTCTCCGAGTCCACTTCCAATTGATACATATTTATTAATGTTTAAATAGTTGTGTTTTTATAATGACCTTTTTACACATTTCCCAAACTCAAAAACAGAGTATTCCATTGAATTACTTGTGAAATTTTGAGAAAAATGAGTGCAAAATTCATCTGATTTCATTAAGGAATCTTTTGGTACACATTACGATGCAATACCAAAGTATTTATACCCTTTGGAATGAACTTTGAGACCAATTCGTACTTTTCAATGTGTCATTTTCCTCAAACCATGTGCTATTTAAATAGGGCTCGGGCCCTAACCTCCATTCAAATTCCATGGAAAACGTAAATGAAATAATGTTGTCTTTCTAAAATACTAAGCGCCTTGGGTGTGTTGGTTAAAAAATTGGTTTATGGGGAAAGAGGTCATGGGTTCAAGCCCGCACACCTCTCCCCCATTGCTTCTTTTTATTATAATTATAATCCATATATAGTATATGGGTAGGGAACCACCCAAAACTTTCATTATTCATTTGGTGTATGGATTAACCCTGCGGTCATATGTTAGTTATAAAATAACTATAGGATATGTGGTTGTGCCCTTGATCCTATTATTTTTCTGATGTAACATATACCAAACTTAAATAGGAGTCAAACCATATACATTTAAGTGATATGCGATGGGCATAATGGTGAGGTCGTTGGAGTATAATGCGAGAGACTCGGGTTCAATCCTCTAGGATCTCAACCATATTTTATTCCTGCTTATCCATACTCATCCAATGGGATACTTCCATGTCGAAGTCTCTAATTGGTCCACCTGTCAACCAAGTGTACGATCAAGCCATGTGTCATTACATAGTTGGTCCATTGATACCTTCATGATCGCCTTGTCACCTGCTTAGTTAGATGTACTATCTGCCACATGGAAAATTGTGGTGTTTCCACGCTAGAATCGTACGTCCCCTATGGTCATGCCACATGAAACCCTTCCATTGGTGACACATGTCACCTTGACTTCAATTTTTTACCCTACTTGACCTGATCTTTGATCGGACATAATGTTTTCATATGAACTCCGTGTGAAGTGATTTTTGTGTCAGTGAAAAGATATCGTCGATATCTACACAATGAATTCATTTCATATATAATTTTATATGAAAACATTTTGATCATTTCTAATTCCTTCTATACCTCTATGATCATTTTTTATCCTCATGGATCATTCCTCCCCATTGGAAGCCTTTTGGACCACCAAAAGTTTTGATTTCTCACGAACTAAGTGAGGTTAAATATCCCTCATCTTTATGATATCTATATACTTTTTTTATTGGTTTTACCCCTTTAAGACCAACTTGAATATATTCCACATCACCTCGTTGTGAATTTCTAATTCTTCTCTTGAGAATAACATATTCGTGTAGCTCATCTATGTATTTTGGAGAAAAATCATCAACTATCGGAACCTGTATACTTTCATCTTCATCCATAATCATATGAGGCTCATAAATTTTCAATTCTCAACATTTAACATTGTATACATTTACATGTAGGATGGTAGATATAAATGAAAGGCATTAGTACCAATCTTCTCCAAGATCTTGAATGGACCATATCGGATTGGCCTGAGATTTTTACCTTCACCCTTCATTCTATCCTTGTTGATATGTAACCATACTTGATCACCAACTTGAAACTGATGATCAACCCAATGTTTATCATTCCTAGCCTTATATTTGGCTTGGATCTTATCTAACTATTCGTGTACTGTTTGATGTACCTATTGGATCCTATGAATGAATCTTTTAGGTTTATCTATATCATGATGTCTACCTTCTTTACTTGCTTCTCCAAAATAAAAATCCATAGGTGGTTTAGGAAAGTACCCCAAACATACTTCAAAATGATTTCTCTGTGTAGAAGAATGCATAGTAGGATTATAATCATGTTGTACATAAGGAAAATTTTCTTCCCATAACTTAGGATTATTGCTACAATATCCTCAAAGTAAGCATACCATTGTTCTATTTACCACCTATGTCTTTCCATCCGCCTGTACATGAAAATTGGTGCTCTTCTTTAACTTAGTGTCCATCAGGTCCCATAAATGAGACCAAAACTTTCCCAAAAATCGAGAGTCTTGATATGATATAATAGATGTAGGAAGCCCAAAATGAACCCATACATTAGCAAATAACATCTCTGTTTTTTGTTCAGTTGTGAATTGTTTCTTGCATGGCATTAAAATACACATCTTAATAAATCTATCCATGAAGGCATATAAATAATCATGGCCTATTTGGGATATCGAAAAACCCCCTACAAAATCCATGGAGATACTTTCTCGTGGCTGACAAGGTACTACATAATCCATGGAGATACTTTCTCGTGGCTGACAAGGTACTGGAAGTGGTGGATATAATCCCAACTTTATGTTTCTAGGTTTTCTTGTGGCACACATAACACACCCTTTTTCATACTTGGAAACTGTCTCCTTCATTCGATCCAAATAACAATATCTTTGTAATTGTGCTACTATATTACCAACCCCAAAATGACTAGAAATGAGAGATGTATGAGCTTCTCTAATTACATTTACTCTTTCATCCCTGGGTATACAAATCTTTCCAAAATGATATAAAAACTTGTCATGCACATGATAATCTAGTTATTGATTTCCATGAATTAAATCCATATATACATCCTTAAAATCATCATCACTTGTATATTTTTCAACATAACTTTCACGAGAAAACAGATTATCCTTAGTATTGTAGATGCATTGATCATTTTTCTTGACAACATATATGCAACCTCATTATGAATACCTTTCTTATACTTGATTACCAAATGAAACTATTGTAAGAAACCCATCCACCTGAAATGTTGTTCTATTGTATATTGGTCTGTGATTGCAAATAATGTAATGTCTGATGATATGTATGAATTATTGTCTCCTTTCCCATTAAGTAATTCTTTCATTTCTTAACACTTTATACCAATGCATACAATTCCTTATCATATGTTGGATATTTAATTATTTCTTGATTAAAATTCTCATAATGATAGCATATAGGTTTACATTGTTGCATAAAGACTCTTCCCATGTAATATTTTCTTACATCAATTTGAATCTCAAATGGATGTTCTAGATCCGGTATAGCAAAAAATGGTGCAATTCTTATCTTTTACTTTGATGTATCGAAGGATTCTTGTTTCTTTCCTCCCCACTAAAAGACATGTCTTACACTTGTTAATGCATGCATAGGAGCTGCTATGAAAGAGAAATTAGCAATGAATTTCCTCTATTATTGTACTTCTCCTAATAAGCTCATGACTTATGTGGTAGTGGTTTTCTTGGGCCATTTCACAAAAACTTATAATTTTGAAAGATCTATATTTAGATAACCATTCCCTACAATGTAACCCAAATATACCATAGATTTTTTTCCAAAGTCACATTTAGAAATCTTGATATACAACTTCTCCTTCTTCAAGAGTTCAAAGACTGCCTTGACATGCATTATATGATCTTCCCATGTTCGACTAAATATCAAAATATAATCTAAGTATACAATGAAAAAGTCATCTATGTAAGGCCTGAACACATCATCCATTACCCTCATAATTGTCACAGGTGCATTGCATAAACCAAATGGCATAACCAACAATTCAAATAATCCATTCTTTTCCTTGAAAATAGTTTTCCATATGTCGCATATTGTAATTATGATATGATGGTAACCACTTCTCAAGTCTATATTAGTGAAATAAAAACAGTCTTTAAATGATCAAATAAGTCATCAATTCTAGGAAGATTATATGTGTTCTTTAATATAATTTTGTTCAGTTCTTGAAATTCAATACACATCCTCCATGTACCATCTTTCTTTGGAACTAATACAACAGGATATCCACACATAGAGGAACTTCGCCTTATGATTCATTTATCGAGTAATTCTTGAACTTGCTTATTTATCTTTGCATTCTTTATCATTGATGATATATACATACAAATATTAGGAAGAGGAGCATCCTACTGCAAGTATATTTCATGTTCAACCTCCCTCTTAGGAGGGAACCCTGTAGGTTCCTAAAAAAATTCATCATAGTTAGATATGATTTTTACCAACTCCTCTTTATGATCTCGATCAAAACCTGATAAAGCATCTAATATATCTTCTTCTTTTTGTTTCACTACCATGAGAACAAAAGGTTTATTGGCATTCATGAGTGTCCTTATTTTCTCTATGCTCACTAAAGAAACATCAGTTTTGATATGATGAGCTCTGATAATAAATTCAATACCATCTTTGAAAAGTTGATATTTATTCTCTTCAAGAGAAATTGTAGCTTTCCTTTCAAATAGATATGGGCTACCCAAGACAATGTCAAAAATGTTAATAGGTACAACATGTAACTCAACCTCATCAAAGAACTTAGTTGTAATTGCAAATTTGATCATACACTACTTTGTCACCCACAACTTAGCATCATCACACACCCAATTTAATGGATACGATTTTTTATGAGTTGTTGTATTTAGACCCAAATTATTAACAATTTCTTCAGATATGAATTTAACTTGAGATCCAATGTCGATAAAAGTATCTATCTTTGTATGATTTACTCCAACCCTGACATGAAATATCTCGCTTCTTTTATTTTCATCAAGAACACTTTCCAATTTAGCAGATTGAACTGAAGAATTATATTTTATAGTATATATTCCTTTTCTTCCTATTTCCTTGATCTTAGATTCATCTCTTGAATCTGATCCCAAATCATGTCGAGTTGATGTAGCAGTTTTTTGTTTCCCCATATGCTGGAACTTCTTTGGTCGTTATTATGGATACAAATTCCAACAATGTGCTTCCTCATGCCCTCTTCTCTTATAGTGAGAAGATGTATGTTTTTCTTTAGCTTTCTTTACTGTATTTGACTTCTTACTCTTCCATTTTCCTTTCTATTTATTTTCGAACTTTTGTGGCTTCTTATGTTCAATCACATTCTTTCCCTTTCTACTTCAAGATGAGTAGCTTGCACTGACACTTCATCAATGTTAGTAGGTTTAAACATCAGTATAGTGTGTCAATGATATGAATTCATACCATCAATATATTTTAGAATACTATCATGAGTATATAATAGAATTCATAAAGATAATGCTTTCTTTTTAAATTCTTGTGTATATACTTGGACATTTTTACCTTTTCCTTGTATGAGATGTTGCCATTCCATAATTGCAGTTTCCACATAAGCCAATGCATGTTTTTTTTTCTTATTTTCTTAGGAACCTGAATAGATCTACAAATATAATCACCACAAATACTAAATACACAATAAATCCATAGAGAAGTATTAAAGAAAGCACAACTTTATTATATCAAAATCCTTGAGGTAGGGAAACACCATACAATGGATCCTATTATGGAAGGGATCCTCTCATGTTCACTTTCCTCTTCGAGGGGGAAACCTTCTAATAAGCTACTGCTCCAAATACAATACTTCTCTTCATGTCCCATTACATTGCTTGAACCTCTTTATATAGTGCTACCATCACCTAAGAACATTCTAGAGGAGGAATCTTCTAGAAATAGAACCTTCTAAGAAGTCCTCTTACATTTATTATATCTAACTATCCATTTATTATATCTAACTACCATAGTGGGCCTTATTTAATAATATAGTGGACCTAGTCCACCTTACATTGAATGGCCTCCACTATTATCGCTATGGGCCCTATGGGCCCCCACTACTACCTCTCTAGCTACCTAACATTCCATCCCCCTTATGAAAGTGTTGTCCTCAACGCTTGATGTACAACCATATATCAGGATTCCATGGATAAGTGTGGACCATAGTGCTGAAGTATACTAGAGAACCAGGCTCCCATTAAGAAATAGAATCCACCATGTTGAAGTAGTCCAACCACCATTGTAAACTAGGGTCCCATGTCCAATTATTCATGTGAACCCCACATGGAAGATATTGACACCCAATGACCAATTGAAAATGATTCTCCCAATACTGACACCTATCATGTGGATCCAAATAAGAATATCCATCCACATAGTGGGAGATGATCAAAGATGAATCTAGAAGGAACAATACCATTGTAGAATATGTAGGCTAGACGCTGGTAACTAGCTCCTGATGTGGGACATTGATGTTCTCTACATAACGTGGAGTAGATTCATCAAATAAAATATGGAAGTGGTTGTAATCCCATAAATGACAACTATCCATATACCAATCATCGCAATCGGCCTCAAAATCATACCAAGAATATATTTCTTGATTATATTCATCCCTGAGGTTTTCCATAAGAAATCTCTCCTTCATGTTATTCAATGAATATTGAATACTAAAAAAACTATCATTGAGGTCGTCTGTGAGGTCATCCAATCTGACATTCAATGTGTCCAACAATTGGGCTTTGAATGCTTCAGTAATCTGTAGAATTTCTTTGAGCGTTTGAGAAGAAATATCCATATGAGCACCCTATGAGCTCTTCGGTCTCACGTCCTTCATGAAAAAACCAAAAAAATAGAACAATAAGTTACTACAAAAAATTGTGGTTTTTTCTGGAAAAACCCTAAAAAATTGTTGAATTTAAAATACTCATAACTTCACTTCTCGGACTTCGTTTCAACTAATTTCTTTTTTTGAAATTGGGTGAAATTGTGAGAGGAAATTATATATGTAATTTGTTTGGGCAAATTAGGCCTCCAAATACTACATCTATAAAATAAAATTGCGTCGTCGTCCACAGAAAAAACTCGAATTTTTTTTGAAATGTCGCGGCCCTCTATTTTCTTCTCCGAAAAAAAAAATATGCAAGAATAAAAAATATTTTCCCACAATTTCTGCTAAGGAAAGTGCTTTGATACCACTTGTTAAGAACCTAACTAGATCTACAAATATAATCACCACAAATACTAAATACACAATAAATCCATAGAGCAATATTAAAGAAACCACCACTATATTATATCAAAACCCTTGAGGTAGAGAAACACCATACAATGGATCCTATTATGGAAGCGATCCTCTCATGTTCACTTGCCTCTTCACATTGCTTGAACCTCTTTATATAGTGCTACCATCACCTATGAACATTATAGGGGAGGAATATTCTAGAAGTAGGACCTTCTAAGAAGTCCTCTTACATTTATTATATCTAACTACCCATTTATTATATCTAACTACCATAGAAGACCTTATTTAATAATATAGTGGACCTAGTCCACCTTACATTGAATGGCCTCCACTGTTATCACTATGGGCCCTTTGGGCCCCCACTACTACCTCTCTAGCTACATAACTATCCATGTTCATGCCCCATTACATTGCTTGACCCTCTTTATATAGTGCTACCATCACCTAAGAACAATCCAGAGGAGGAATCTTCTAGAAGTAGAACCTTCTAAGAAGTCCTCTTACATTTATTATATTTAACTACCCATTTATTATATATAACTACCATAGTGGGCCTTATTTAATAATATAGTGGACCTAGTCCACCTTACATTGAATGGCCTCCACTATTATCACTATGGGCCCTCTGGGCCCCCACTACTACCTCTCTAGCTACCTAACTACCCATGCTCATGTCTCATTGCATTGCTTGAACCTCTTTATATAGTGCTACCATCACCTAAGAACATTCTAGAGGAGGAATCTTCTAGAAGTATAACCTTCTAAGAAGGCCTCTTACATTTATTATATCTAAATACCCATTTATTATATCTAACTATCATAGTGGGTCTTATTTAATAATATAGTGGACCTAGTCCACCTTAGATTGAATGGCCTCCACTATTATCACTATGGGCCCTCTCTGCCTCAAAATCATACCAAAAATATATTTCTTGATTATATTCATCCCTGATGTCTTCCATAAGAAATCTCTCCTACATTCTATCAAATGAATCTTGAATACTATGAAAACTATCATTGAGGCCATCTGCAAGGTCATGCAATCTAGCATCCAATGTGTCATACAGTTGGGATTTGAATGCTTCAGTAATTTGTAGAATTTATTTGAGGGATTGAGAGGAAATAGTCATTTAAGAAACCTATGAACTCTTCATTCCTACAACCATCATGAAAAAACCCAAAAAATAGAACAATAAGTTACTGCAGAAAATCGCGGATTTTTCTAGAAAAACCCTAAAAAATGGTTGAATTTAAAATGCTCATAACTTCACTTCCCGGACTCCGTTTCGGATGATTTTTTTTTTGAAATTGGGTGAAATTGTGAGAGGAAATAAGATATATAATTTTTTTGGGAAAATTATCCATCTAGATGCTACAGAAATAAAATAAAAATTCACGTCGTCGTCCGTGGAAAAAACCCTGAAAATTTGCAGATTTTAAAACCTCAAACTCTTGACTTCCTGGACTCCGTTTCAGACGATTTTTTTTATAAAATTGGGTGATTTTATGAGAGGAACTCATATATACAATGTGTTTCTGAAAATTTTTCACAAAAATATACTGAAAATGTATGGAGTGTTGTGACCCTCTTTTTTCTTCTCTGAAACAAAAATCTGTAAAAATAAAAAATATTTGCCCACAATGTCTTCCAAGGAAAGTTCTCTGATAAAAATTGTTAAGAACTTGAATAGATATACAAATATAATTACCAGAAATACTGAATACACAATAAATCCATAGAGCAATATTAAATAAACCACCACTTTATTATATCAAAACCCTTGAGGTAGGGAAACACCATATAATGGATCCTATTATGGAAGGGATCCTCTCATGTTCACTTGTCTCTTCGAGGTGGAAACCTCCTAATGAGATACCACTACAAATAAAATAGTTCTCTTCATGTCCCATTACATTGTTTGAACCTCTTTATATAGTGCTTCCATCACCTAAGAACATTCTACAGGAGGAATCTTCTAGAATTAGAACCTTCTAAGAAGTCCTCTTACATTTATTATATATAACTACCCATTTATTATATCTAACTACCATAGTGGGCATTATTTAATAATATAGTGGACCTAGTCCACATTACATTGAATGGCCTCCACTATTATCACTATGGGCCCTCTGGGCCCCCACTATTACCTCTCTAGCTACCTAACATATTTTAGCAATAAATTCATCCCAAGAAGAAATTACTTTACCCCATTGAATGAAATCTACTTGTTTCTTACTCTCTCACCATATCTAGTTTGAGCCACCCAGTCGAAGAGTACCCAATTGTATCTTTGAAGTGTCATCCACAATATTTTGTACACTATAATATACTTATATCTTCTTGATCTAATCATCTAACATTTTTGTATTCAATTCTCCATCATAAATTGTCAATTTGAACTTGACATCTAGTTTCAATAAAGGTAAATTATGAGCAAGAGAATACTTCTTAGTGGCCTTCTTCTTATGTGAAGAACGTTCACTTGATTCATCGGTAGATGATGATGAGAAATACGGTGAAGGGGGTTCTTTAGTTCCGCCACCTTAACCTCCCCCTTCATCTTTTACCAAATATTCTCGATCACCATACTTGTGAATTATTCAATCAAAACCATCTATTATTTCCCTCATAGAGATAAGTGTAACCATAACTTCCTTGGGTCTCATAGGATGATATTTTCCTTCCTTTTGTTTGGAAGCCATCTTTTTCTTTCAAAATATCCTTTGAATATTTGACTTATAACTTGCAATATTTCGTTTACAAATCTTGAATATGGATCGTCTAAGAATTCACTTACAAACACTTGTCAAAAACCTACTTTGATACCAACTTGATCTCAAAAATATTTAGATGCTAATTATTCTTTAATACACAATCATCTAACTTGATTTTGAAATAATAATGATAATTTGACCAATTGCATAATAAATTTGAAGTTACTTATCTATCCAAATTCACTTTAATGATAAACAACTTGCAATGTAACCACGAAAAAATAGAACAATGAAACCAAAATCAAATGCACAAGTTTGTAACGGATTTCAGCCAATTTGGGCTACATCTCCAGGTCCACTTCCAATTGAGACCTCTTTATCAATGCTCAAATTCTTGTGTTTTTACAATGAAATTTTTACACGTTTCGCAAAATCCGAAACAAAGTATTCCATCCAATTCCTTGTGAAATTCTGAGATAAATGAGTATAAAATTCATATGATTCCATTAAGGAACCTTTTGGCATGAATTACGGTGCAATCCCCAGGTATTGATACCCTTCAACATGAACTTTGAGACCAATATGTACTCTACAATATCTCCTTTTCCTTGAACCATGCACTGGTTAAATAAGGCATGAGCCCTAACCTCCATTTGAAGTCCAAAGCAAACTTAAATGAAATATTGTTGGCTTTCCAAAATAATAGGCACCTTGGGAGAATTGGTTAAAGAATTGTTTTATAGGAGAAGAGGTCATGAGTTAAATCCTGTGGGCCTCTCCCACATAAGTGCTTTTTCTTATAACTATAATTCATATAGATTATATGGGTAGGGAACCACCCAGAACTTTGGTTATTCGTTTCGTGTATGGATTAACCTTGCGGTCATATGTTGGTTATACAATAACTATATACAATAAATATAGGATCAGGGGATATTCCCTCGATCCTATTACTTTGTCGATGGAGCTTATACCAAACTTAAACAGGAGTCAAACCATATACAATTAAGTGATATGTGATGGGCGTAATGGTGAGGTCGTTGGAGTATTATACGAGAGACCCAAATTCAATCCTCTGGGATCTCAACCATATTTTGTTCCTCCTTACCCACACTTGGCCAATGGGAGACTACCACATGGCATTCTCTTGTTGGTCCACCTTTCTACCAAGTGTACAATCAAGATACATGCCATTACATAATTGGTCCACTAATGCCTATGCAATCTCCCTATCACTTGCTTAGTCAGACATACTATGTGCCACATGTCACCTTTTGATGTTTCCATGTCAACACCGTATCACTTGTGCATTCATGCCACGTGGAACCCTTCCATTGGTAACATGTGTCACCTTGAATTTGAATTTTTTCCATGTTTTACTTAAATTTTGATAAGCCATAACGTTTTCATACAAACTCTATTTGAGGATACTTTTGAACCATTGGAAAGATATTGTCAATATCTACGCAATGAATTCATTTTTGAGAGAATTTGAGACAATTAAATTTTGAGAATTTCTAATTCCTGTTGGACCTCTGTGAGTGTTCCAGATCTTCCTGGACATCTATGAGCATTACAGAGCCTCCCACATCACACTTCCAACAAGAATCCATATCCCTAGTGAAGATATCTACATTTCCCACTTCAATTTTCTTTCACCATCTCTTTTTAAATTAGCTTGACAATTTACAGGAGATGGGGGCAATAAATATGTTTTCACATTTAAGGGATGATGTTTGTTTATCAGGGATGAGTTAGAAATACTTGAGTGATAAAACATACTCATAAATATTTCCATTCTCTCATTTCTAACTCTGTCTTTCCAAACTATACCATTTTAGAAGCATGCCTTGAGTAAATCAACAAGTTATAAGTTTTACACTTAAGCCTCTACCTAGAAGAAAATACTCAAAACATACATTTTCAACTTTCATGAGGAAATAAACAAGATGTTCTCCTTTCCAGTTTTTAAAGTAACATGTCAAAATATTCATTAGTATATGGGATAGTATTTTCTATTAAGATTTTAAAATTTGAGAACAAAAGGTTTTATCTATTTAAAGAGAATAATTAAGGTAATCTCCTATGATAAATCTTAACAAAAAGGTGAACAGGCTAACCTAGGAAAGAACATTCTAGTTTTGTTTATTCGGATCACAATTTATAAATAAAAATGATGTATCTTTATGAGTCATACTTCATATCCAAAATCTTATTTCAAAAATATTCACTTAGAGGTTATTTAAAAAAACAAAAAGAGTAAAAATGATTATATACAATGAGTGAAATAAATAATAACTTTAGAATTGAATGAAATGCTTCAAGAACTGCCCATTCATAGGAAATTCCAACAAATATCCTTCTAAATTTTGAAGGGAAAATGAGTTGTTTCCTTCAATTGCATAAATTTTGTAAGGTCCAAGCCATATATGATCAAACTTTCCATGTTTTCCAAGATCTTATCTCCTACTATCCCATTTCAGCACTAATTCACCAAGAATATAATTTCTTTCTTTTTCTCTTCTATCAAAAATGGATTTCATCTTGTCTTGGTATTATTGAAATTTATCATTAAATTGTTCTCTATTTTCTTCTACTTCAATGCGTTGGTTCATTCTTCTGGTAATATCATTAGGCTCTTCTTAACTATCCTACAATAATTTTTATCATAGGAAGAACATGATTAATACAAAGTAAAACATCAAGTCCATAAATTAATTACAAAGGAGACATACCTATAGATATTTTAGTGTTGATTCTATTGGCCCAAAGTGCAACTTTTAAATGATAATTCCAATCTCTTTTATTATCGGTTAATTCTTACTTGATGAATCTAATAAAACTCTTCTTTTAAGATTCGTCCCCTCTGTTTCCCTTAGGGTAATAGGAAGTTGAATGTCCAAGAATGTTATTATATTTTTGAAAAAAATATATCATTGCAAGATATTTAAAACCTTGAGAATTGTCGGTTATGATTTTTCTGGGACATCCAAATCTGGCAAGGATATTTACTTCAATCAATTGAATTACAACCACATTAGTAGAAAACTTGGTAGGAATTGATTCCACCCATTTAGAAAAATAATTTGTTGCGGTTAAGATCCATTTATGTTATGCACTAGATGGAGGGTTAATCTCACCCATGAAGTCTAGGCCCCATTATTGAAAAGGAGCTTCATCTTTTATTGACACTAATGGTAATGAAGGAATCCTTTGTCTACCTAAAAAACACTGACGTTCTCTACAATCTATTATCTTTGCATTTACTTTTGAAAGTAACTTTGGTCAATAATAGCATGCTCTCAAGATTTTGTATGTTTTGTCTCTCCAATCATGGTGTCCTCTGCATATGCCTTTTTGAAATTCATATATGATCCCTTCGGTTTCTTCCTCGACAATACAGTTTAAAAAATTATTCAAAGGTTCTTTCCAATAATTGTTTCCATCTATTATGCAATACTTTCTTCTTTGAAGTTTGAGAGACATAGATTTTGCTTGACTAAAATCATATGGGAATTCAAGAGTTACAAATAAAATACAATATCTTTGTACCAAGGAGATGTATAAAACTTTTGATGTACCTTTTCTAAGGGTTGTTGCAGGTCTTCCTCCTCAAACTCTATTGAAGGATGTCTGTCATTTCTGAAATCTCATTTATTCCAAGAACTCTGTAATTTGATTCTACCAAAAGATTTGCTAAACCTTGACCTTTAATCAATTTTGTTGTTTTTATTTCAAGGTCATACTCCTAAATTTTTTCTATCCATTTCTCTCTTTTTCCATCATTATTAGGTTGGTTCAGAATATCTTTTAATGTGCTACTAGGTACATATGCAATTATTCTACAATGAAGAACATACACCCTAAAAGATTTTAGAGATTTAATAAATGTATAAGCTTGTTTTTCCATGATTTTATATTTGAGTTCAGAATCTCTTAGACTTTTTATAAAGGATGTGATTGGTTGTTTTTTATTGTGTTCATTTCTTTGTAAAAGAACTACAACAATTGTGCCATCAGAAGCAAAAGAGAATATAAGAAATTCCTTTGAATAATATGGACTTACCAACACCGGTGCTTCTCCCAAGGATTTATTAATATGATTGAATGAATATCTCGCCTTTGAAGAACATTTAACTTGACTATCCTTTTTAAGAATGTCTATCATATCCTTTACCACTTTAGAAAAATTAGGAACAAATCATCTCAAAAATTGATTTTTCCAAGAAAGGATCGAATCTTTTTCTTATTTCTTTGTAGGATGATGAATTTAATTGATTCAACATGTGGAGGATCAATTTTCACTACATGCCTTGATATAATGTGTCCAATTAATTTTTGATCCTGCATAGAAAAATGTGATTTCTTAGGATTCAATGACAAACCATATTTTTTACATTTAACAAAATTTTGTGTAAGATGTTTTAAATGATAATCATCTAATTTGGAGAAAAATGATAGGTCATATAATAGATACAAATTAATTTAACAATGTTAGGTCATCTAAATAACTTTTAGTTTATCAGGAAAATCATACACTTGGGTCACTAGAAATTTCGCCAAATCATAATATCGAGTGTGATAATGGTAGACTAAATCCCTAAAATTTTGGAGTGTTAGCTAGTGAATTTCAAACAAATGAAATGATAAGACTGGGTTGAAAATATATTTGACTCTGTCAACTAAATTTTCTTCTTCTACAGTCAATGTTTTTTTAGGCTTGGTCAATTTAGCTGACTCCATTTTTTACAATGAAAATCTGAAGGAGAAAAAGGATTTGAATTACTCGTCGAAGAATATACTTCGGAAAATGTTCGGGATGGAATGAGGGATGGCACAGGTAATATGGAATGTGTTACTGATGTCTGAACTCTTCATAAAATAAATAATTAATGTAATAAATTCCCTTTTTACCTTTCTAAATTGGACTTGAACATGTGGCGACTTAAGATTGGAGACAAAGATAATTAAATTTAAATAAAAAAATTATTAGTAGCTAAAAATTTATGGAGAAAACTATGTAAGAGTTTATCATGGATCCAACATTTTGAGTGGACACTCCACCGATCATCAAGGACAAGTAAAGATTTAATGGTAATGAAGAGAGTGCACTCTCTTCATTACAAGTAAATATTTACTTGTCCCTGATGATGGGTAGAGTGTCCACTCGAAACGTTGGACGTTTCATAAACTTTGACACATATTTATCGGGAAAGTTTTAGCTACTAATATGATGAACTATGGAAACCTACACAATCATATTAAAAAATGACATTTCACCTATTTGCGCTTGTTTTCGTCACCAGGGACACACGTCAATCCCACATCGATTGTCAAGGGATCTCGAGTGGTTATGATAACCATATCGAGAGCGGGCCACAATTTCCCACAATTTCCCAGCGTGTAACACATCAAATAATTTATAACCATGGTCAAGTTTCATGGCTCCCCTCACAATTGTTAATCATCTAACATGTGGGGTGGTGAGAAAATATGTGTATCATTTATTAAAAACATCAACCACATGATCAATCCTGCAATGAAATATGTGTTTGTTATTAAAATCATCGTATAATATAAATTTTTTATTCTAAAAAAAAACTTTATAGGAACTAAACAATGACAAATTAATAAAATATTTAAAATTAAACTAATTTTCAATATTTTATTAGGTTTTATTTCAAAAAACATTTTTGAAATAAATAAATGGAAAGACTAAAGAAAACCTAATATCATGTTTAACTTATTAGGAAAATAAATCTAAGTTTCATTTGTAAAATTTAAAACTATGTTACATAGCCAATTGGCTATGTAAAAATAGGCAAATATTTAAACAAATTGGCTAATATTTTCTTCATAAAATGGAGAAAACATAGCCAATTGGAAAACAAATTCCCCTAAAAAATAACCCATTAACATTTTTTTGGAAATATTGCATAGTAATCAATTACATGGTGTTCAATTTTTATATGAGATGATATAAGAGATTATATATATTATTACAATGATGAGTGTTCCATATATAGAGAACATATGGTGACCATGCATGAAAGGATGTGTCCCTTGGAGACATTATGCATCATGCCAAGCTTGTCTCTGAAGTATACAAAATTCACCCTAAACACATGACACTTTTCTATTAGTCTTGGGAGATGTTTCTCTCCCACCTAAACTGATGGTAAAATCCTTTTGTGGCTTCCCTCTGATCCAATTGACACTCTCTGAGATCAAGCTCACTCTAGGTCTGCAAGTGATATCATCTAGCATACTGAGTATTTATCATTCCTTTTCAAATCACCATGAATAGGAAAAAGACCACACTGGGGTTGTTCACCATAGGTACACCCTTGTGAGTGAATTTCATCATGATACTAGCTGACAAGTGGAAATCACCTCAAACACATCAAGTCCATATTATTCCTTGTCATGATCAAGAAAGGACTACACATGGGCCCATTTACCACAAGTACTCCTTTTTGATAAATGCATCCTATCTCCCTTGGTCTGTAGCCCAATCTAGGAGAAGGTCCACCCAGTGCTTACTAGGGACATTTTAGCAAACAATTTGGTCACACATGTCACTCCCATGTGGACTTCTAGAGGATACTCCCTCTATAAACACTACGGTCAACTACCCATAGTGTGTTGAATCAAGGTCAACTCCCTTGATGTGTCCTCATGTGATCTCCACAAGGGATGTTGGGATAGAATCCCAATCCCACTTATCTTTCTCGAATAAGTGTCCTCACATATAAACTCAACTCAATCATAGAGTAGTATCATCTGGAGAATGTTTGTCATACATGGCACTCCCATGTGGACTTATAGAGGCCACTCCCTCTAGAAACACTAGGGTCAACTCCCGATAGTGTCTAAATTCAAGGTCAACTCAC
Source organism: Picea engelmannii (assembly GCA_009831015.1). Classification (NCBI taxonomy): domain Eukaryota; kingdom Viridiplantae; phylum Streptophyta; class Pinopsida; order Pinales; family Pinaceae; genus Picea; species Picea engelmannii. The sequence goes on along the minus strand of ML778918.1, from coordinate 575,877 downwards.
TTAACATGTCCTCATGTGCTCTCCACAAGGGATGTTGGGATATAATCCGAAACCCACTTATCCCTCTCGGATAAGTTTCCTCATAGATAAACTCAACTCATTCATAAAGGAGTATGATCTGGAAAATGTCTTAGGAAGCTGCAAACATCAACACTCCCTCTTAAAGAGTGAGGCATTCTCTCCCATGCGAAGTCTATCATGGAGGTACTCAAACTTCATCCTGGAAAGGGGTTTGGTAAGAACATCAACAACCTTATCATCTGTAGGAAGGTACTGCACCAGTACTACCTTTCTCTGCACTATGTCTCAGATGTAATGGTACTTGATATCAATGTGTTTCTATTTGTCATAAAACACTCAATTCTCTGATATATTCACACAAATATAATTATCACAATGAATAACGGTGGAATCCAACACATGTCCAAATAAATCTTCAAGGATATTGCAAAGCCACACTTCTTCGTGGACTACCACACTCAATGCAATATACTCTTCGTATGTGGTGCTCAAAGCCACAAAAGTATGTTTCCTACTACACTAGGAAACCATGGAAGATCCCAAAGTGAAGCAACACCTAGAGGTGTTCTTCCTGTCCACTGTTCTCCTTTCCCAATCATAGTCAGTACATCCCTGCAATATCGTGTCAATAATAGAAGTATATCTAAGACCATGTCCAACTATGCCTAGCAGGTATCTCAACACATGCTTCACAACAATATTATATGAGATGATATAAGATAATAGATATATTATTAGAAAGATGAGTGATCCATATATAGAGAACATATGGTGACCATCCATGAAAGGATGTGTCCCTTATATAATCAATAACTATTTATTATTATCATTACTTATTATATATATTATTTAATAATCAATAATTATATTATTAATTATTAATATAGGATAATGTCTTCTGGATGTTGTCCAAACATCAACACATGGTTCATATAGTCAATTTTTCCTTCTCCTGCAACATTATTAGACCATATGTTGTTCCTGAAGATGTTCAATAATGTTTATGGAACTATGTCGAGTCACCTTAGGATCTAGAGATCATAATTAAATTTAAATCCATATTTTCATAAAAAAATGTTGTGGGAAATTCTTGGATCTCTTTCTCTCTCTCTCTCTTGACCCTCAATCATTTTTCATAGAATATGATTTAAAACCTCAACCTCAAGAGGCATGTGACCATGAGTGTTTTAGACATTTAAATTTCAAGAGGATGAGTGGGTGAATTCTCAAGAAAAACAATTTAAACATACAAGGTACTACTAAGAAAGAATCTTGTAGTTTATAATAGAAGGAAACATGTTATGAGCAATTAAGAATTCAATACTTATAAAAAATGTATACAGAAGTATGAAAGAACATGCTTCATACAATTATGAATATTCACACATCTAAACATATGAAGGTGCCCTTTTCATGCATTCAAATACATAAAGAAATGACATGAATTATTCATGTAAAGATGAAATAAATTCATTTCCATAAGAAAACATCACACAATTACACTGAATATGATTTCAACTTGTTTCCTGAGATTTTATTAATCATATCTGATACAATTAACAAAAATGGGAGAAATGAATTTACAAGAAGATAGATACAATGGTATAATAATAAGGTGGGTTTTATAGACTGGACATACTATAGAGTATGAATCTCTTTAGGTCTTCTTCCTTCACCATATGATTGTGCTTGAGGTTTTTGATAAAAACAACTTTAAGTATAAGAACCTATTTAATTCCCCAAAGTCACGAACCTTCAAATGGGCCTCTTATCCCATTTGTATAGATGTATTAATCATGCGAAAACCACTTATTTGTGTTAGAAATTTGGTTTGGACAATTGGTTTTCATTGATTTCAACCCTTGGAAAGTTATCTTAGAGATTGATTTCAACCCTTGGAGAATTTTGGAATCCCTAGAGATGTGGATGAGATCATTGGACAATTGGTTGTCATGTTAGAGGTCTATCATTGATATTGAGACATTGTTAAGGTATGCACTTGGTACTTGGTTGGAACATGGTATGGTACAGGTGTTGATGTGCATGATTGGCACTTGGTATGGTACAAGTGTTGATGTGCATGGTTGATGCATAGTAGAGGTTGGTACATGGTACAATACATGCACATATCTTGTGATGGTATGTTGGTGAATTCAATACATGCATAGTAGATTCATGTGTTGGTGATGGTGGAAATATGGTTGAGAGGTTCCCTTGGAATATGATCCATGTGAGAGGATCGAGTGATAGGTTTCTCACGTTCATGGAACCTATAGTTTATCGAGGAATAAATACATAAAGGTCAACATACTTGTAGGTAAGACTATCATAGATGGATATTATGCGTCATGCCATTTCTGGTGATATATGGTACGCCATATGTAACACCCTAAGACCGAGCCCCAGTTGTAAAGGTAAATATGTTTTATAGGCTAGTGAACCAGGTTATTATAGGCCAATAGGATTATTTGATTATTATGCCAGAGTGTAATATTCCAGATATAAAAAATTATGCAGAAGAAAAATAAATAGCTAGAAATGGTAGATGAACAACAATATAACCAGAACAACACCACAATATTACCAAAATGATACCAAAATAACACCAAAAAGAGCACTTTGATTACTGAGAGCAATGTTCACTTGCCTCTTCGAGGGGTAAACCTCCAACAGAGTAGAGCTCTATTACAGTAATATCCAAGGCAAAATTTCTCATACCCTCGACTCTTATTTATACTAAATATGTCTATGAAAATAACCATATAGAGGAAGATCCTTCTAGAAACATAATATTATATTAGCTCTTATTACATTGGACTTATTCTTCCTTATTGCTAGGCCTTATTAATATTTACCTTTATTACATGGAAATACATTATTCTACCTACCTAAGGGGTTAGGTACCTAACATGTCCTCACCCTTAAAAACAACCTTGTCCTCAAGGCTTGAGATGAGGAAATTGTTGCAGAATGGTAGTTGGTTCCCCAGTGGCATCTGCTATTGTTGTATCTTTCCACTAGACTAAAACTTCCTTGATGGTTTGTTGATGCAGATGATGCTAACGCTGGTCCAAAAATGCTTGTGGTTGTAGCCAAATGGATCCTTCTTCATCCAACTAGGGAAGGTTGGTTTGAGTTTGGAACTTAGTTCCAATCACCTTATTTAAGAAAGACACGTGAAAAATAGGATGTATCTTAGAATGACTGGTCAAAGCTAACTGATAGGCCACCTGTCCCACACACTTGAGAATGGTATAAGGACCATAAAATTTGGGTGCCATTTTTTGACAATGGTCAACCTTGAGGGAATTTTTCTTGTAAGGTTGTAGTCGAAGAAACACCTGATCCCCTTCGACAAATTGACGTTCAGAGAGACCCTGATTCTCTTGTTTATTCATGTGATTATGGTCCATGACCAAATTCTCTTTGAGGGTACGAAGAATAGCCTCTCGAACCGTAAGTGTTTGGTCAACCACCTGAACCTTAGAGACACCTAGAAAATATGAGACAACTGAAGGTGGTTTTTTTCCATATACCGCTTCAAAAGGAGTCATGCGGGTAGTTGTATGGTATCAAGTGTTGTACCACCATTCATCTAGCAGTAACTACTGAGACCACTGATTTTTCCTTTTCGATGAAAAACACCTCAAATATGTTTCCAAACACTTGTTGACAATTTTAGTTTGGCCATCAGTCTGCGGATGATAAGATGTGTTGAGATGTAATTGGGTTCCTTGTAGCTTGAACAGTTCTTGCCCAAAATTGCTAGTGAAATTTGGGTCACGATCAAAAACTATAGAATGCGGCATTCCATGAATCTTGAAGACTAGATCCATGAAAAGTTAATCCACAATGGATGATGTAAATGGGCATTGAAGAGAATAGAAATGAGCATACTTGGAAAGACGATCAACTACCACCATGATGACTGATTTATTTCCTGATTTAGGTAATCCTACAATAAAATGCATAGAGATATCCCACCAAATAGCAGGTGGAATTGGAAGTGGTTGTAGTGTACCAGGATATTTGACTATTTCACCCTTGTTTCATTGACACTCATCATATTCAACCACAAAATTATGAACGTGGTGTTTAACACCATCCCAGAAAAAAGAACGTTTGACCCAGTCATAGGTTTTGGTAAACCCACAATTCCCAACTGTGGGTGTAGCATGAAGCTCAAAAAGTACCGTGGATTTAAGTTGTGTCTGTTTACTTAAATACAAATGGCCTTGTATCAAATCTCATCATTGAGACAAGAGTACTCTAGGGAAACTTTAGAATTAGACTGCAATTGTTGTATCAGATGATGCAAACTTTTGGGATCGTGTAGCCATTCCTGGCGAGCAACTTGGAGCCAATCTGGTACAATGAAGGAGAGAGAAAAAAGGGACCCTTCATATTCATATTTTTTGGAAAGTGCATCAACAACCACATTGTATTTGCCTTTTTTTAAAATGATATCACAATCATATCCAAAGAGATTAGTCACCCATTTTTGTTTCTCTGGGGAGGAAAGGCATTGTTCCAAAAAATACTTGAGGCTTTGATGATCGGTCTTAATTTGGAAGCCTTTCCCAAATAGATAAGGGTGCCAAATATCCACGGCATGAAAAATAGCCAACATTTCCTTTTCAGAGATTGATTTGCCCAAATTTCTCTCGGACAATTGTTTGATGGTAAAGGCCAAAGGCCAACCCTCTTGCATAAGGACAACACCAATTCATTTCCCATAAGCATCACATTCGAGGATAAAGGTCTCTGTGAAATTAGGAAGGGCCAGGACTGGAGTGGTGCACATGGCCATATTCAAGGTTTGAAAAGCTCGAGAAGCTGTTGGAGACCAAGTGAAAGAATTCTTTTTAAGGAGTGCAGTGGGAGGTGCCGCAATATTTCCATAATTCTTAACAAACTTGCGATGATAACCTATTAAACCCATAAATCCACAAAATATTTTGAGAGTCTTTGGGTGAGGCCAATCTTACATAGCTTCAATATTTTTAGGATCCACCCTGAAGCCGACATTGCCAACAAGATGACCCAAGTACTCGACTTTCGAGGCGCCAAAAGAACATTTAGATTGTTTGAGGAAATGTTGGTGCTGAGAGAGGAGATGTAGAACTCGATCCACATGAAAAATATTGGTTTTCCATGTTTTACTATAGATGAGGATATCATCAAAGAAAACTAAGACAAAATGATGGAGAAAAGGACAAAAGACATGATTCATGAGGCTTTGGAAAATGGATGGATCATTACGTAGGCCAAAGGGCATGACTGAAAACTCATAGTAGCCCTCATTATTTCTAAATGTAGTCATAGAAATTTTCTCCTCTTTCATACGAATATGGTGCTAGCCAGAATGAAGATCAAGTTTAGTAATGAACTGGGTGCCACTCAATTCATCTAAGAGGTCATCAATGACAGGGATGGGAATTTTTTCTTTAATGGTGAGTTTGTTGAGGGAACAAAAGTCAGGACACATGCACCAAGAACCTTATTTGTTAAGGACCATGACCATAGGAGACGAGTAGGGGATCATACTAGGGTGGATAACACCTGCATTGAGCAATTCTTGAACAATTTTCTCAATGTCATTTTTTGGGGAAAAGGGGTTATGATAGGGATGGATATTGGGAGGAAAGATGCTTAGGACAAGGAGAATGGAATGATAATGAACACCATGGGAAGGAGGGAGTCCCTGGGGAGTGTAAAAAACTACTTTATGTTTAGAGAGGATGGATTGAAGGTCATGCGACACCGAGGGTGTATCAGTTGCTTGTATGGCATGGAGTTGGGAAATAATGCCAGAATGACCTTTTTTGAGCATCTTTTCCATGCGATGGGAACTAAATATATCTGGGGAACCAAAAGTGATGCCTTGGAACTTATATTGTTGGCCCTCTTGGTCGAGTTTCATGGTTAATTCCTTAAAATCCATGAGAATGGGACCCAAAGTCCTTAGCCATTCTGCACCCAACACAATGTCACAACCACCCATGTCGATAGAAAACATATGAGATTTTAGGTGGTATACACCAATTTGGAGACACATATTTTCACAATGACCTCCACATTTCATGGACCCGCCATTGACAATCATGATTTGAAAATTATTGACTGCCCGGATATAGCAATTAGTTTCTTAGGAAATGCGGCGATGAATAAAATTATGGGTGCTTCCACTATCAAAAAGAATGATGACCTTCATATGCTTGATGTAACCAATTATCTTGAGGGTCTGGAGAGAAGAGAAGCCAATGAGAGAATTTAGGGAAATGATCAGTTCTATTTCGGGAGGGTCTGGGGGAGGGGTTATGTTAGTGGATTCAGGTGACACAGACACAAGGGGAGCCTCACCATCCTCTTTAGAAACATCCTCCGATATGGCCATAAAACGATTTTGTTCCTTACACTTGTGTCCTAAAAAATGTTTGTCATCACAGTTATAACAAAGGTCTTTGAGTTGGAGTTCATCCATTTTGGCCCTGTATCTTTAGTGGAGTAGAAGGAGGAGTGGGAGTTACTAGTTTAGTGCGAGGAATAAAGGAGGGTTTTTAGTTTTGAGAAGAGACAACCTATTGTTCTTCCTTATCTCTTTTATTGATGTCCACCCAACTCTGAGGTCGAGCCATGAGGATGAGAGAAGGAATCTCATCCTTGAGGCCATAGATAAAACATTCTAGGAAAAACTCATCAAACATGCCCTCTGTATGAAAATCCAGTCACTCAAAAGAAGCTATAAAGTATTCCACTGTGCCATATTGTTTCAACTTTTTCAAATGGCCTAAACGGTTGTTGTCAGTGTCAAATTGTTCATAAATCTCTGCCACAAAGTGTGTCCACGCCACATACCCTTAGCCGACATTTTTTCTCCATTTCCTCCATTTCCAATGTTCTTGATCTAGATGGAGAACACCATAGCGGAGTTGGGCCAACTCATCCGTAATTCCATACAAAGAGAAATACTTTTCCATTTGACTTACCCATCCAGTGGAATCCGAGCCATAAAATTTGGTCATATCCACATGTGGAAGGCGTAGATAACGCTAAAAGTGATGGGGATGAAAATTCTAGGAATGAGAGGAATTTTCACCTTTGGTATGAAAGGGTGGGTCAGATAAGGGAAGATCTGCAGGGATATGCATCTTGGTGCATATCATCGTAGTGACCAATTCAAGATGGGTAGTCATGTCTTGTTTTAGGTCTTATTTGAGTTCTGTGATTGATGCATCGATTGAGGCAACTATAGAGGAATGCATTTTTTGATTGATGAAGACAATATTGGCACTGAGTTGTCACACTTCTTGTTGGGTTTTTGTGAAATTAGAGTGCAAGGTACTGAAGCGAGCTTCCAAGTCTTGGCTACGGGTATGGGCCATGATGATGAGGGAACACGAAAAGGGGTGGGTGGGACCACATAGAAAATGGGTTATGGGTGAATTGTATCACAACAATAAGGGAGACAAGTTGGAGCCAATGAGGTAAAGCCCAAATAAGGGCGTTGGAAGGGGGTTGGGTCCACAAAAAAACAATTGTTGAAAAATGATAGGTATGACTGGGATAAGGGTGAAGAGAGAAATCCAACAGAATAGGTATCAAATAATCGGACCAAAAGGATCCAGACTCCGATCTGAAGAATATTGCAGTGATGAAATTCCCAAATGGTTAATAGGAATAAATGTGTAGTAACTTTGCAACTCGTATGCATGAGACACAATTGCATGACAATAGATCTTGTCTATTCTGTTTTTGTTTCCTTCCCAAGGGTTTGGTATTCAAGGGTTCTACAGACAAGGGTTTTCCCTATGCTATATCTCTCTGATATACGTGTGGAGTCCAATATTATTACTCGGCCCAATATATCAGAGAACCAACTAATAAGGCTATATTGTGCCCTTAGTTGTACTACCTGACTTCCCAGGTACTAGAGAGTATCTTCCTGAGTGTTGTTCTCGGTGGCACTATAACAGTCAGGAGGCCAATCAGTTTATCTATGGAGGGTTTCAGGAGATCTAGGCCAATCCGTATACAGGTGTTTTTTGATGCTCTACCACTCGAAGGGGTACCAACAAGGGTTACAAGGATGGCCAACAGATGTGCGCTTAAGTACCTCTTGTATTTCCTGCATGAATCAATCTCTAACCGCAGGTTTATGTGTGTAATAATAGATCTTTGTAGCTTAAATACGCTAGAATACGTCTCTACCCTGAAAACCATTAACCCACAATTTTCTTCTGAGGAAGGTGCTCTGATACCACTTGTAATATTCCAGATATAAAAAAGTATGCAGAACAAAAATAAATAGCTAGAAATGGAAGATGAACAATAATATAACCAAAACAACACCACAATAATACCAAAATGATAGTAGGATAACACCAGAAAGATCACTTTGATTACTGAGAGCAATGTTAACTTGCCTCTTAGAGGGGGAAACCTCCAACACAGAAGATCTCTATTACAATAATATCCAAGACAAAATTTCTCATACCCTTGACTCCTATTTATACTAAATATGTCTATCAAAACAACGATCTAGAGGAATATCCTTCTAAAAGCGGAAGCTTCTATTAGGTCTTCTTACATTGCACTTATTCTTACTTATTGCTAGGCCTTATTAATATTGACCTTTATTACATGGAAATATATTATTCTAGCTACATGAGGGGTTAGGTCCCTAACATAGAGATCCTAGATGCTAAAGGCCAGTGAACCTAGTTTTGTAGATGTAAAGACTCATATCATTAATAAAATACATCGTTGTGTGTATACCAACCACGATAAAGACTATGGGGGACTAAACTCCACTAGGAAGGGAAAGGGGGGGGCTAAGAACCTAGGAAAGGGAATAATCTAGAGGGATTGTCTCCAAGGGAATATTATAATATTAATCCTAAAATACTAAGGTATGGATAAAACTAATGTTATCCTAAGTTCCTATGTGAATGGGAATGAATTACCAGTGGAGAGGAATGAATTCCTTGAGGTCCATGTCTCATTAAGGGCACATGCAATTATATGTGGGGAAAACTAGTCTAGTTTCACCATTATTCCCATTCTTTCCATTCAGGATTCACCATTCTGCCATCTATTCACTCAGTTTCCTCCATCATTTGACCTCTGCATCATGCATGCACTTCTGGAGTTGTACGCGGTACCCCCTTGTCATAGGTAGCATACCTATAACTTACCCAAGCCAATAGTGTTCCATACCCACACCAATATTGTTCCTTAACTGAGTTTTGTTGCTTCCTTCACCTGAACCTGTACCTGGTTGATCTAATAGATGGATTGAAGAGGCGGGTTGTCAAGCTTGTGGATTGAAGAGGTGGGTTGTCAAGCCCATGAGAAACTCTCTACATGTGAGAGAATTGTTGGTAATTGATTTCTTGAGGGAGCCTAACTGCAGCTACAGTGATCTAAGAATTCCCATCTTGCCTATTGTTGAAGCCCTGGAAGGGAAGTGGGGAAATCGAAGGATTGTTGAGCAAAGAAGGTGCACACTTCCTAGGGTGGGACAAGCATGTGGGTAATGAGAGACTATGGGTTTTTAGTTTGATTTGGCACCTGGGAATATATCCTTCCTGTTGTATGTGTAGCATCATCCTGGTTAGAAATCCCTTTACCCAAGTGCAGTTTAGTCCCAACATGGGGGTGACTCACTACTGAGAGTTATGAGAAGCGTGGTCTAAGGCTGGGAGGATCATGGAAGGTATGCATGCAGTTGGTGGTCTTATATAAAAGATAAGTATCAATTATGTGTTAATTTATATGTTGTGTATTTATACATGTGTTTGTTTTTATGGGTTTATCCTGTGTATGCTGCATGATTATTCCTATTGTTATTTTGTATGAAGTTGTGTAATTGCGGAATATATTTGTCTGTAAATTATATATATATATATATATATATATATATATATATATATATATATATATATATATATATATATATATATATATATATATAT
>ML778918.1:536792-565728 GCA_009831015.1 Picea engelmannii | reverse complement strand
ATATATATATATATATATATATATACATTTGGAATGGAAAGTTTTATTTGGCATATCCTAGTGGTCTAAGGTCATGGATTCTAGAATATGGTATAATAGCTCCAATTTCCAATACTAATCTTGGATGGGTCGAGCAAGTTGATTTGAGTCACTTGCATGGAAATGGGCAAAAGCCCCAATTTCTGATGTTAAATTCTTGAAAATGTTTAATACAATTATCCAAAGTGGTGAATTTTTCATAATTTATTATCAATTCAAGAAAATTTTGACCTGGGATTGGTCAAATTTGAAGCATAAGGAGTGTGCATGCGACTTCATTAAGTTCCCAAAAGAAGAGAAATATCCTCGTGAGAAGTAGACTGAATGAGATCTATTTGGGAAAGGTCTAAATCCTTCATAGTAGTTGGATATGGAGAAGGAGCATGATGATTAAACCCTCAATTCCTTCAGACCTCACTGCTTCGATAGTTTTTATGTCTTTGTTGAAAAGGAGGTAAAATTTCCAAAGCTCTGAAGTCTCAGAGTGAATCTACGTCGTATATCATTGTGAGGAGTACTTGACTGTTGGATTAGTCATGGAACAAATCTGAGCCATACATCTCACGGTTTGTCAGTTCAACACTCCGAGAGTTTTTAGTCCTTGTGTTGCCAAGAGGAGATTTCCCCGAAGTTATGAAGTCAGGATTCAATCTAGACCATTCGTGTTTGGGGACATGTGTCCACAGAATAGCAAGTATTCAAAAATTCGTCATTCAGGAGATTTGTAGTGTTATGAGGAGAAATATATCGAAGCTTGAAGTATTGAAGCTCCAGAGAGTGCATGTTTGGGAGTTCAAAAATTCGACGTTCAAGTGTTTTGAAGTATGTAGAGGAAGAAAAATCGAAATCCCGAAGCTTTGGAGTGCCGAAGTAGTGAATCTTCAGAGAGAGAAGGTTTGTTATTTCTCTAGTTTGTCATTCATATGTTTTGAAGTATTCTAGTGTGATATCTTCTGGATCCTAAAGATCTTGAGTGTCGAAGTAGGGAAGCTTCGGAGAGTGATGGATCGGGAGTTTTCTAGTTCGACGTTGGAGTGTTTTAAAGTGTGCTGGTGTGAAATCCTCCAAAGCCCAAAGTCTCAAAGTCTTGGAGATCAAAGTAATGTGGCATGCTCACATCACCTAGGGTTACGTGGACCCATATTATGAATGACACATGTCAACCTGATTCGTGATTTTCAAAGACCTTTTGTACCAATTGGAAATTGATGCGTGTCACTTATCGATTGGGCCACGTGTCATCTCCATATTTTTGTCATGTGTGACCCCCTGTTTGCTTAGTTTCGAATGAGACCCTAGAAGTTCAAAAATTCAACATTCAGGGGAATTGGAGTATGTTGTTTTAATAACCTTCGAAGTATGAATCTCTGGAGCACCAGAGTAACAATACTTCGGAAAGCCTCTCCAGAAGTTTTCCAATTCGGCATTTGGGATAATTAAGGTGAAATGTTTTAAGAACCTATGAAGCCCAAAGTTCCAAAGCTCTGAAGTCCTATAGCTCTGAATAAAACCTTGTGGCTAAGCGTCTGGTCCTAGCCCATGGTATTATGAGGTTTCCACCGAAGTAAAGGGGCTATCCCCTAAAATTTTGATTCTAAGGTAACAAGGGGCTTAGAGAAAAACGCTTGTAGGTTTTGTTTTGTACAGAACTACACCTAAAGAATTAAAAAGGACCTGTGTACTTTATGAGAGTCTCCATCACAGGTCCAAGAGATAATTCATCTCTAAAGAAGAAGAACAATTGTACAGGAATTACCTCACAGAAAGGAAAATTTTCAAATATCTATAACGTTCTATTCAAGACCCAGAAATGAGTATGGAAGTAGGCGTTAGAAAGGTCTTGAATAGTAGAGTAAAACTACTCACCCAGAAAACTGACCTGGGCAGGAAATTTTTAGGAAAATTATAAGAAATAATTCTTATGCATTATGGAAACATAATTGGGCATAATTTCCTGGATTTGTTAAATCAATAAGCCTAACAAGTTTTGTTGGCTACACATTTTGTAGAGTTAACATTTGTTAGATCAAAACAAAATAATCACAGAGTGCAGAGGGATGGAAGATACATAGGGGGATTACATCCAGGTAGATGAGATTAGAGGGATGGATGTCCATGTGGGTATTGAAGGTACAAACTCAAATCGGCATGGAGAAGGAAAGGAAGAATGCATGAACATGGTAGAGACCATTAAAAATTTGAAAAATGATGTCCAAAGTTTTAAAGATGATGATGAAAGGGTAATGAAATCCAAGGAGCAGTAGGATGACTTGAACATAAAGTTAATGCAGATATTGGATAGAATATAAAAGAATATGGATAAGGAGAATGGCTCAAGCAAATCAGCAAGTCACGGGTCTCCTGATGAGAAAGGAGGAACAATAAGTGTTAGCAGACATCACCATCACTCTACAAGGAATTCCAATAGGAGAGCATCGAGTAGGTCAAGTCCATCCCTTGTCAGAAAGAATAATAAGAGGGCTGGGGTGGATGATCTACAAGGATAAATGAACAAAATCAAACCTCCTACATTTGATGGTGAGAACAAGAAGGATGAAGATGTAGAGACATGGTTTCTAGGCATGAGAAAGTATTTTCAATTACATAATTACTCTTCACACGTAGAAGGAAGAATTTCCATCAATCAAATCAAGGGAAACGAATCCATGTGGTGGGATCAATTACTATAGGTGTAACATATTAATGAGAAACATGTTACTTGGAAGGAATTTAAGAAGTATTTTCAAAATAAATACTTGACTAAGAGATACTATGACAATAAAATGAAGGAGTTATTTGAACTCAAGCTTGGGAGTATTACCATATGATGATCCAAAAACATTGGAGGAGACCATAAGGCAAGTTAAATGTCTATATGATCATCATAAAGGAAGGACAACTTTCCAAAGATCTTGGGAAGACAAGAAGAAATACCAAATGGAACAACAGAAGAACATAACTAAGCCACCATTCTTTAGAAATAATCCTCAGGTACATCTAGCTTCTAGAGAACCTAGAGCAATTGAGACAGGGGGGAAAAGACCAAGCCAACCACCTATTCAATGTTGGGGTTGTAAGGGAGGTCACATGTATAAATATTGTCTGCACAAAGGTGAAAAGGTGAGGACTATTCACAATGTACATCAATCTGAAACAATGGAGAACATGGGATCTATGCATCCCTAGACAATAAGCAAGCATATTTTCAGTCACATATGATTGATGTGGAAATTGTGATCAACAACCAAACAATTTTTTTTTTAATTGATTCATGAGCTAGTCATAGTTATATAGATCCTAATATGGTGGAAAGATTTCATTTGCCAAGAGGAAAGCATGGAAAATCTTGGTCGGTGCAGTTGGCTACCATAGAAAAAATAAAATTTATTGAGATGGTTAAGTCATGTCCAATGGACATGAATGGACTGAGCACCAGGGAAGATTTGAACATATTTCCTTTAGGTTCCTATGATTGTATAATTGGTATGTATTGGTTAGACCAACACCATTCTATCCTATATTGTTATAAGAAAGCATTCACTTGTTGGGATAGAGAAGGGAACCTAAGGACATTACAAGGAATTCCTAGGGAAATAACTGTCAGAGAAATATCAACATTGTAGCTGAAGAAAAGTTATAGGAAAGAGCTTCAAATATTTGCAGCTCATATGGAAGAGACACCTAAATATAAGGTGTCAAATATTGAAGATTATCTATTCCTAAAGGAGTTTGATGATGTATTTAAAGAAATATAGGGATTACCCCCTAAAAGAGACATTGATTTCTCCATCAATCTGATGCCTGGGGTAGCTCTAGTATCCAAGACCCCCTACAGGATGAGTACACCAAAACTGAAGGAGTTTCAAATGAAACTTGAAGAGATTCTGAAGAAGGGGTATATATGCCCAAGTGTGTCACCTTGGGGTGCCCCAGTATTATTTGTGAAGAAGAAGGATGGAACATTGAGACTTTGCATGGATTTCAGTCAGCTGAACAAGGTAACTATGAAGAATAAGTATCCTTTTCTAAGGATCGATGATATCTTTGATTAGTTGAAGAATGAAAAAATATTCTCCAAGATTGATCTCAAGTCAGGTTAACATCAGGTAAGAAGTAAATGCACCAACTATTTTCATGAGTTTAATGAAATGTATTTTCACAGAATACTTAGATAACTTTGTCATTGTATTTTTAGATGGCATTCTTCTATATTCCAATTTGGAGGAAGAGCATGAAAAACACTTGAGGATGGTATTACAAGTATTAAGAGATAATCAATTGTATTTCAAATTGAGCAATTGTTCATTTTATCATAAGCAAATCCATTATCTGGGACATATCATCTCAGAAGAAGGGATAGTAGTGGATCCAAAAAATATTGAGTCCATTAGAGGATGGCCAACACCTAAAAATGTGACAAAGGTCAGATCATTCATGATCCTTTTGGGATACTATAGAATATTTATTGAAGGATTCTCAAATATTACACACCCGATCACTTCCTTGCAAAATAAAGGAGTGAACGTTCACTGGACAATGGAATTTGAAAATATTTTCCAACACTTGAAGCATTTATTAACCAACACTCCAATGCTAAGGATCGTTAATCCAAATGAAGAATTCATTGTATGCATTGATTCATGTAAAGAAGGACTTGGTAGAGTCCTCAGTCAAAATGGATATGTTGTATGTTATGAATCAACGAAGTTGAAGGAGCATGAAAGGCACTATGATACACATGATTTGGAGTTGGCAGCCATAGTGCATGCCTTGAATATGTGGAGGCACTACCTCATGGGGAAAAGTTTCGAGTTGAGAACATACCATAATGGTCTGAAATATTTATTTTAAAAATGATCTCTAAATTCCAAACAATGCAGGTCGTTATAATTTATTCGTGAATATGACTTTGATATAAATAATATCAAAGGGAAAGAGAAAAAGGTAGTTGATGCAATTAGCAAAAGGGTGCATGAGTTCAATGCTACAACCATCGTCATGTACCAATCATATTTGAAGGACAAAATATTGGAGGCTACAAAATCAGATTTTCAATACATGGAAATAGTAACAAAATTACAACGAGGTATTTTGTAGTAGAAATTTGAAGACTACAAGATAGGAAATGATGAAATTCTCATGTACAGAGGCAGAATTTATGTACTAAATTCCCAGGAATTGAAGAATCTAATATTGAAATAAATGAAAAATGTACCTTATATTGGGCACCCAGGGTATCAGAAAACTATTGGATCTTTCAAGAGCCAATATTATTGGCCAAGCATGAAGAAGGAAGTTGTTGAGTATATTTCCAAATGTTTGGAGTGTCAAAAGGTCAAGGCTAAGCATAGACACCCAGCTGGTTTTCTACAACCATTACCCATTCCTGAGTGGAAATGAGAAGTTGTAACAATGGATTTCAACGCCAAACTTCCCAGAAAAAACAAGCAACATGATTTTGGCATGGTAGTGGTGGATAAGCTTACCAAAGTTGCCCATTTTATTACTATAAATCTCACTCACAAGGAAACCAACGTTGTTGAGATTTATATGAGAGAAGTTTCTTGGCTGCATGGTATACCCAAGACAATTTTTTCTAAGAGAGATCCAAAATATACATCCAACTTTTGGAAAGGATTATTTAAAGGACTTTTAAAATTTTTGAATTTTAGCACAACTTATCATCCAGAATCTGATGGACAAGCAGAGAGGGTGAATCAAGTGATTGATGATATGTTGAGAATGTATGTGATGGATAAAACATCAAAATGGGAAGGCTACCTACACTTGGTAGAGTTTGATTATAACAATGGGTACCAAGAATCTCTAAAGATGAGCCCATTTGAGGCATTTTATGGCAGAAGATCCAACACACCTGTAAGTTAGGACAACCTAGTATATAGAGTAGTGGTTGGGACAAAATTACTCAGGGAAATGGAAGAGAAGATGTCAAAAATAAAACAGAATTTAAAGGCTTCCCAATATAGGAAGAAAATCTATGCTAATAAGGGAAGAAGTCACGGGGAATTTAAAGTGGGTGACCATGTATTCTTGAAAGTGAAGGACAACAAAATTTCCCTAAATTGGGGAATTTTTTCAAAGTTGGCAGCTCATTATTGTGGGACATTTGAAATCCTGGAGAGGATTGGGTCTGTAGTATATATGGTTTCATTACCTGCATCAATGTCTATTCCTAATGTATTCCATGTATCATTGCTCAAAAAGTATATACCTGATGCTAATCATGTTATTGGTTGGAATGTGATTTAGGTGGAGCAAGAAGGCACTTTTAAAGTGCATCTGGTGTGCATATTGGACCGAAAGATCAAGCAGCTCCAGAATCGGGCCATAGATATAGTAAAGGTCCAATGAACCTGGTACAGTTCTGAGGATGCAACTTGGGAGCATGAGAATGCTATGCGAGCATAATACCCGCATTTTTTTGAAGGTTTTTGAAATTTTGGTGGTAAATGTGTATATATATTGCATTGAGGACAATGCATAAATAAGGGGAGGGGGATTTAACACACCAATACTGAGTCCCGGTTTTAAAAGTAAATATGTTTTATACGATGGTGATCCAGGTTATTATAGGAGAGAAGGCTTATGTGATTATTAAGTCGGAGAGCCTAGATGCTAAAGGTCGGTGAGCCTGTTTTTGTATATGTAAACACTCATATCATTAATAAAATACATTGTTGCATGTAGACCAACCACCATAAAGAGTATGAGGGACTAAACTCCACTAGGAAGGGAAAGGGGGGCGATAAGAGCATAGGAAAGGGGATAATCTAGAGGGCTTATCTCCAAGGGAATATTATAATATTATTCCTAAAATACTAAGGTATAGATAAAACTCATGTTCTTAAGTTACTATGTGAAGGGTAATGAATTACAAGTGGAGAGGAATGAGTTCCTTGAGGGCCATGTGTCATTAAGGGTGCATGCAGTTATATGTGGGGAAAATTAGTCCATTTTCATCATTCTTCCCATTCTTTCCATTCATGATTCACTAGTCTGTCATCGATTCACTCTTTTTCCTCCATCATTTGACCTCTGAATCGTGAAATCACTTATAGAGTTGTACTTGGTACCCCCTATCACGGGTAGCATACTTGTACCTTACCTGAGCCAATATTGTTCTATACCCGTGCCAGTATTGTTCCTTAACCGAATTTTGTTGTTTCCTTCATCTAAACATGTACTTGGTTGACTTAAGAGATCGATTGAAGAGGCAGGTTGTCAGGCCCATGGACTGAGGAGGAGGGTTGTTAGGCCTATTAGAAAATATCTCCAAGTGAGAGAATTGTTGAGAATTAATTTTCTAAGTGAACCCAACTGCAGCTACAGTGCTATGAGACTTCATGTTCATCCTATTGTTGAAGCCCTGGAAGGGAATTGGGCAGTCGAAGGAATGTTGAGAATAGAAGGGGAACACTTCCTGCGGTGGGACAAGCATGTGGGGAATGAGAGACTATAGGATGTTAGTTTTAGTTGGCACCTAGGAATAAATACTTCCTATTGTCTATGTAGCTTCTGCCTGGTTATAAATCCCTTTACTCGGGTAGAGTTTAGTCCCATCTCGAGGTTGACCCACTGCTAATAGTTCTAAGAAGCATGGTATAAGGATGGGAGGATCGTGGAAGGTATGTACACAGTTGGTGGTCTTATATCAAAGATAAGTGTCAATTGTGTGTCAATTTATATGTTGTGTATTTATACATGCGTTTATTTTTATGGGTTTATCTTGTGTATGATTCATGAGTATTCCTATTGTTATTTTGTATGAAGCTGTGTAATTACAGAATATATTTGGCTGTTAAAACTTATATATATATATATACATATATATACAATTGGAATGGAAATTTGTATGTGGCATAGCCCATTAGTCTAACGCTGGGGATTCTAGACCATGTAGTTCCTCACAATTGAGGAGATATGGCTTTGTGAAGTTGGAGGACCCTCAAGAATATTCTATAGGCTTCAGTCAAGACTCAAAGTGGTTGCAACAAGGGATTAATTATTGAAACATTAATTGTTGAAACATTAATTATTTATCAAAAAATATCAATTAATTATTGTGGGGATAATTAATTTTTGATATTGGTTTACCCATAAGAAAAGTTGCATGTCGAGGTAAAGTGTCAGTAAATAAAAGACAATTAATTAATGGATGGATAATCAATTATTACAGGGAAAATTAAGGTGGGAGTAAACATAATATAACATGTTGCATGTGACTTGCATGTGAGTTGCATGCCATTATGAGTTTGCATGTCATCAATAAATTTCTCTTTATAACACAAAGAAGATTCCATTGCAAATAACTTATGTGTATTCACTCCTAAGAATAAAACTTGGAGATATGATGCAGTGAGTCAAACACAAAGAAGTCAAGTGAAGTAAGAAGTTTCTAGGCACCAAGATTTAGGAGAAGGGGTTTCATACAAGAATTCCTTGAGTATGTCTGGGAGTTTATGAGGAAAAATGTCAACATCCACGACTTGCAATGATGGAAAGTGCGGATACCCATGCAAAGACAATACACACATTCGCGTACTTGTGAGGAAAAATCCAAGATGTTTAGGGATTAGGAAATCAGTTTAGATTCAGGGTAAAGGTATGTCTTCCTGAGTGTGTTAGGGAGTTATTATGAATAAATCGGGAACATGTATGTCTCAGTGAGTTATGGACACTTGATTTGAAGAAATCTTTTGTGGATTTTGGTATGGCATGTGTGTGGTTGAAATATTTATGAGATAGGGATATTAGTAGCAACAACAGAGGTACCAGGAACAAAAACAATGACATGTTATCAGTTACAACAACAAAAGTAATGAAAGGGTTTTCTACAGTTGTATTTCAGGGCAGTTGGATGGGGCAGAGGAAGGGGGTTGTAGCCTCCTTCTGGTTGGAGCCATAAAATTAGGGAGTTGGAGCTTCCTTCAGGTTGCAGCCTGTAAATAGGGGGTTAGATCCTCCTTCCAATTGTATATGGAGAAACAGGAAGTTGGTGCTTCCAATGAATGTACTATTTGACAAATAAGAAAATCATTTCATGTTTTTTTCCTGCAATGGGTTTCCACGTAAAACTTTGGTGTATTGTGTTTATGTGTTGTTTATGCATTGATTTATGGAATTGATGCTATATTGAATGATGATTGAATATCATTGAATATTTATATTGTGGTTACATAAATAAAAGTATTAATACTGATTCACCCCCCCTCTCAATATTCCAACACTTTTACCCAATATTGTTTCTTGATTCTTGATACAAATTTTTTATTCTTGATACAACCTATGGTTTCTTGATTGGATTCTTCTTAAAAGTTTATTTTTACTAGAGTAAATCCTACTGAAGTATTATGAGGAGAATCACTTTTACCTAATTGAGCGCGTTTAGCATAGATCCTTCAAAATGGCTTGATTGAGTGAGTCTATTGCACTAAATTCATTCTATGTTTGAATGAGTGAGGGCATCTACAAGATGGAAGAATTGTTAGTCATTTCCTCTCATCCATGGTCACCTGAAGATGTAGAGTGGTATCTAACACCCATCTAGGTCCTCTTCCTTTTTTCTTGGTGGGGTGTTTGTTATATAGTACTACTATATATTAGGATGAACTTTATGATGTTTTACCACTCTTGTGCCTAAGTCAGTGAAAATATAGAGGGAAATTTCCCTCCTTAACAAAGAAAATAGAATATCTTCACGCGTTAGTAGCCAAGATGGTCAATTGATCCATCCCAAGGGAAGAATCCATGCAGGTGGATCATCTTCCATGACTTTGTAGGGTAAATAAACACTGCAGGAGATAACTCCTTTAAGCTCTTCCTAAACCTAAGACAAAATAGAGATGTAAATGACAGTTTTTCATAGATCTAATTCAAACATGAAAAATATCTACAAATTGATGGAATGGAATGCTTACTTGGTGATCCAACGGTTTTCCCTTCATGCTCCTTAGATGCTAGCTTCCATGAATATTCCCTTTTCTCTTACCAGCTTATATGGACACACATAGAGACACAAAAACCTTTCACAAGATCAAAATAATCATGTATAAATTAATGATAGATATAATAATGTATCATAACACATGGAAACATTAATTCTCCACAAGGAAATATAATAATTACATAAACATACAAGTAGAGGGGAAAATATTGTACATATTCTATTGATAAAGCAAATGTATTACACCTTACAAAGAAGTTGATGTAGTCCTTTCCCAAGTTCCTTTCCCAAGCTCTGTAATCAAAATGCCATAATAATTTTTATTTCTCCCTTTTCCTATGAGAGACCCCCATTATTTATAGGATAGTAGAGATAAGATCAAAGGGTAGTTTGGAATATATCCATGCCTAAGATAAAAATTATTCTCGAGGTGGAACCACAAATAATCTGGGGTTTAATCTCATATCATGAAACCAATCCTAAATAGGGAGTAACGAACCCAGTTGTGAACTACATTCTTACAGGGAGCGATTGGTCACCCTTTTCAAGAGGAAAAGGAGTGACCAACACTTTCTGGTCACAGGCTGTAAAGGGGAAACCATCAACTAGGAAAAAAGATACTGCAAACTCAAGGACAAATTAGTATAATTCAGTATTTGAGACTACTAACCCCTAGATGATGCCCATCAAGTGATCAGATGGAAAATAGCAGTATAACAGAAGTGACCTAAAGTGTGAGGTCATAAGAGGTGTATGATGTCTGAAATACTTTAAAAAAAAAATCACAGAGCTTTGGGTGAAGGAACCTAGAAATAAACCATCATCATTATATGGCATAATAATAGCATCCTCGAGGTGGGAATACTCATGCTCGGTAATAAAAACTAAGCATAGACACCAAAAATTATACATTGTGGATCCAAGCATGACACAAACAATTAGATCATGGCCATGAAAAATTACATTGTGGATCCATGTCACAAGTGAAAACATAGCCATGACCAAGTAAACATGTGGATATATGTCATAGTATACAAATCAATGAGATGAATCGATGCTTGAGTGATCTTTGAAGTACTTATGAATAAATCCATTGCAACTTGGGAGGGAATGCCATTAAGGAATGTTGTGGTCCCAAACTAAGGTCTTCATCCAAAATCCCAATGGTATGGATCCACAACATGAAAATAAATGAGTTGAGTTCAAGCATGGTAGAAACCATTTGAGTACTAGTCATTGATGTATACCATTCAAATATGTGAGGGAAACCATCGATGATGATGATGGACCCCAATATAACTAGTACAATATGGTGGGTGTGAATAAATGAGTTGAAGTCGAAAAATTGTATATTCATTCAACAAGAGCCAATGATGTAAACCCACTATTCAAATGAAATGGAATATGCCACTGATGTCTACAAATACCGAGGTACTAACTAGTTTCTAGATTTCAATCCTGGATAATGATATGGAGTCTATAGGATGAAATACGTCGAAGGAGGGACTTGATGTATCCCTAATTAATCAACATGAAACATATAAAGGTAAAATGTGTGAAGAGTGTAATAATAGAGAACAATTGACTCAGGGATGGCCAGGATGAATGGGCTAAAGGACTGAATTTGTCTCTCACAGGCTAACTTCCCTTGAACAAAACAATGCGAAAAATGACTTGACCTAGAAGCATTGACTCGTTAATGACAAAAACACTCGCTATGGATGACTAGAAGAGTAACCAGCTGGAGGCGTTTAAGAGCTCATGGAGACAATAATGAATTGGAGGCAATGGATAACCCGACTATTGGGAAAAGACACAAAATAGGTGCATTTTTCAAGGGTGACTCAATAGACATCTACCATGTGTAAAGATAACTAGATGGAAAAATCCACCACTATTTTTCCTTCTTTCATGTTTAACGAGAGAAAAATAAAATAAAAGTATGCTCGATGTTTTCACCCATGGATTTGATTCTTGATCCCAAGGAAGAGAATGGTTCTTGATGGTCTTTTCATTTTTTAATGAGTCTAGAAAGATTTGAAATAAAACTCCATATATAATCTCGTGGATTTAATGATCCCAAGAAAGTAAATTCTCATGTGTAATTTCATATTTAAAGAGTTTGAAAGGACAAAGAAGACTCCAAGGGTAGGATTTTTCATAAATTTAGTCCCCCAAGCCCAAAAAAGTATAAAACAATACAAGGGAGAACTCTTCTAGCCAATGTTGACTAGAGTATTCCTTTTTCGGAATTAGTCCATTTGGTCTAAAAATGGGGTAAAATTATACTGAATAGAGATATTTTCAAATCCAATTAATGAGTGTCAAAGGAAAAAATCTCACTCGACAATCTTTTCATGTTTAGGGAGTTTGAAAAGAGATTAAAGGAGACTCCATAGAGTTCCTTTTTTGTATAGCTTTTACGAGCCCGGAAAAGTGATAAAAGTATGATCGGTAACTTATTCTCATGTATTTACAAGCATGGTAAAGAAAAAATACTAAGCTCATGGTTATATGTTTCATTTTTTAATGAGCTTGCAACAAAGAATGGAACTATGCTCATAGCGCCTGCTTCATTTTTAAATGAGCTTGAAACAAAGAATGAACTATGCTTGGTATTGGTTTCATTTTTACACGAGATTGAAAAAAAGACTCAAACTGTGCTAAGGGTTTGTTTAATTTTTACAAGAGCTTGAAAATAGAAAATAAACTATTCTCAGGGTTGGTTTCATTTTTACACAAGCTTGAAACAAAGAAAAACTATGATTGGGATTGGTTTCATTTTTATGCGAGTTTGAAACCGAGAATGAAACTATGTTCGGGGTAGGTTTCATTTTCACACAAGCTTGAAATAGAGAAAAATTGTACATGGGATTGGTTTCATTTTTAAATGATCTTGAAACCGAGAATGAAATTGTGCTCAGGTGATACCCATTAGCATATTTTCTTCTCAACATGATGTCTAGAGGTTGGTAATATTCCCCCATCATGAGTAGTAAAATCTAGCGGCTTAACTCAAGCATGATGTCTAGAGGCTGGAGAATTCCCCCCAAACTTCGTTTTGTCTATCGACTATTCTTCTGCACCTAATTAGACTCTTGGATACTAATTGGAATAGGTTCACCAGAGATGGAGGAATAAATAATATCAATTTACACAGGAAAAGGTTCAAGTACTAGATGTAGTATAAGACTTGACTCAATTGCAGGGGGATCTTTTTCATTTTTTAAAAAGATTGACATGGAAAATGAACTATGCTCATGAGTGTCTATTTCATTTTTTTATGACAGTCTGGTGACTCCACTAGGGATAAATCCCTTAGGATCTTCCTACACCTAAGACATAATATAGATTTAAATGATATATTTCCCTAGATCCAATTCATACATGAAAATGATCTACACATTGATGAAATGGAAAGCTTACCCAATGATCTGATGGTTGTCCCTGCATGCTCCTTAGATGCTAGCTTCCATGAAGATTCCATTCTCTCTTACCAGCTTATATTTTCACACATAGAGGTGCATAAACCTTTCACAATCTCGAACTAATCATGTATAACTTAATGATAGATCTAATAGTGTATCATAACACATGAAAACATTAATTATCTACAATGAAATTTAACAATTACATACACATCCAAGTAGAGGGAAACATCTTGTACATATTTTATTGATAAAAAATATGGATTACACCTTACAAACAAATTGATGCAGTCCTTTCCCAAGTTTTGTAATAAAAATGCCAAAATAAGTTTTCTTTCTCCCTTTTCATCCCTTTTCCAATGAGAGACCCCCATTATTTATAGGATAATAGAGATAAGATAAACGAGTAGTTTAGATAGGATCCCCATTCCCAAGATGAAAATATTCTCAATGTTGAACAACGAAGAATCATGGTTTTAATCTCATCTCAAAAAACCAATCCTAAATAGGGAGTAACAGACCTAGTTGCACCCTGCATTCTTGCAGGGAGAGACCGATCGCCTTTGCAAGAGGACAAGGATTGACTAACACTTTTTGGTCATAGGTTTTAAAGGGGAAACTAGAGACCAGGAAAAAAGGTATTGCAAACTCAGGGAAAAATTGTATAATTTAGTGGTTTAGAGTACTAACCCCTAGATTATTCCCATCAAGTAATCGGGTGGAAAATAATTGTATAACAATGACACCTAGCATCAAAGATTTTTTTTTACAGAGGCTAAATTGCTTACAGATTGGTTTTTCTTCATATTGAGGAATTCTATTATAAGGATTTGACACTTATCTAGGGAGGCCATCAATGGGGGGCGATTCTTTCTACAACTAACTATTGGGGCTTAGAAATGTCCTATTTTCATCCACCTTTCCCTTCATTATTCTTCACATTTCATCACCCCATTAACCTTTCACGATATCATTTCATAAATATACTTGGGTTTCACCTTATTATTCTCCACTTTATTCATTTTAGTATTAAAAGGGAATTTGTGATTAAATATCAGAAAATAGACCTGTTTTCATATATATCTCAAAAATGTGTGAGCTTCATAATGTGTAGGAATATCTGAAGGATTAAATCAAAAGGACTTCTCCAATACTGCTTCCACCATTTAAATATTTGAGGAGATAATTGAAGCCTATTACAAGGAGAAGATCATGGAGATTTGGTTGGAATATCTTATCCAAGATGTATGAGAGATATGTGTGAGGATTTGAAGGGATTATGTTTTGTAATAATGGAAAATAGTTGAGAGAATAGTGGATCTGTAATTATGAGATGGTTATCTTATCTTCAAGGCTCTCATGTATAAAAGAGAGTGCTCTCTCTTTATGAGGGAGTAGTAATCATTTAGAAGTAGTAGTCAATGACTAATAATTTGATAGTCATTTAGTAGTAGTCCTTAGGATTTGAAAGAGAAAGGGATCCTTAGATTTGATTCATAGTTTTGGCTTCCATGCTTTCATTATTATGTTATGAATATTGATTTGGTTATTGTAATGTAAGACTGCTTCATTGACGTGAGATGACATATGTTTTTGTGTCATTCAAATATTCACATGTTGTATTTGATTTTCCTTCATGTAGTTCTCCATTCCTAGATTAATTTCATTTACACAATTTCAATTTCAGTCGTGTGTTTCAATTTCCTGCATTAGATTAACGATTCAATTTCAGTTGTGTGTTTCAATTTCTTGCATTAGATTAATGATTCAATTCTAGTCGTAGCTTAAACATTAGATTAGATTAGTTTCTCTTCAATATTGCATATACTTTGTGTCTGCTTCGTCAGTTTACGAACCCCAGGTTGACAAATTAGATAGTTGGGAAAGTACTACAATGCAATTAATCCCACATTAGTTCAGCCCAATGTAACAACTTCCATTCCCTTGTTATGATTGTTGTTCCCTTTACAGGAAGTGTCGTTCTTTGAACAGAACAACTGTCGTTCCCTTTATGATTGTTGTTCCTTTATAGGTGTTGCATCTATGGAGGCTGGTTTTTGAAAATAGAAGGCAAGAACCTACGTAGGCAACAAGTAAAATGCATGTGCGAGCGCCTACCTTCGGATGATGCATAGAGGTTGTTTTTAGGACATCTTTAGAGCCCAAGATTTTGGCGTCGTTGCTAGGAAAGCACGATGAATTGAGGTATGTTGGCAGCCAATTCACATTTTTATCCTATCCTTATAAGCTGCCTACACCAGTGTTTTGCAACCCTTGATTTTCATCGCAATCTTTGAATAAAAACGACACTATTATTTCGTTCATTTGCCTTTGTTCTCGTTTTCACGACTGCAAGCATGAAAACTTTAATTTCAAAGTCACATTAAAATCGTCACTGGATTATTATGGTTACTCTTGTCTATGTGTTCATTGCATTTCCAATTTAATTATAGTCGCACAGTTGGCAAGACTCCAAGATCTTTACTCATTTGGAATTCTTTGATTGGTTAATATGACTTCATTTTTATAAGATTGTGATGATATTATAGTGACTGTCATTAAGTCCTTAATACATTGGTGGTTTGATATTCTATAGTCTTTCATCGATTTCCTTGACACATTGGTTTCATGAAAACACATTGACGTTGTGGTTAGACCCTTGGTGTAATCATTTCATACAACACATATTTGATATGATCGAACCCTTGGTGTTGATTTCGAATCATTGTTTTGGTTTTAAAACTATGCAAACGCTATGACTATGCAAATTTTTGGATTGACTTAACATAGATTTCATTAATTGTTTGAATGGCATTATTTTTAACATATGCAATAGTGATTTGAATAACTATATGTGCCATCGGTTGTACATTGGGAAATGACTGTTTTGTGTGGGTGGATTTCATTCCACCACCCTCGCACACTTGGGCATTAATGCCTCCCTCCTATCCCGGGTCATCTCTGTTGATTTTTGGGTAATCCTGTGACCTGTTCGATCTTGTGAATACCCTGTTCAAACCCTTTCCCATTCGCTCGGCTCATTGTGTGCTCCCGAGTATGGCACCTATGGTGCGTATAGAGCCAAATGGTAGCCAAACACTCCTACTGTTCGACAATGCCCATAAAGATTTGGAAAATGGTGGCTGGCTGGTGTTTATCCAAAGGTTCGAGGGTTTCAACCTTTCGGTTGCCCAACAATTCTCCCTCACCTTCGACAGATGTAGGGCTAAGGTCGGAGATATACATCTCGAGCTAAGTGAGGAATTCATAAGCTCTGTTACAGGACTACTTGCTACAGAACAAAGGTGGTTTAAAAATTCCAAAGTAGACGAGGTGCCTTGGCTGCTCCTATTCACATCAAGGAAGATTGTTTCCTGTGATAGAGGTATGCCTATAACTACCCTCAAACCCAGGTGGCACAATATTTTGGCAATTATTAAACAGTTTGTGACCTACGAAGGTCGGTATGGCTTGGTATTTCTTTATCATCTTTGGTTATTGATGAATTTTATAGGCTACCCTCTGAATATGCCACATTATCTCTTGTGTAGTCTTTACAAGATGTCTAAAAGATTCAAGCGTGAGAAGGCTGATAGCAGCCTTTTTCATCACTGCTTGATCAAGCTTATTATCATCCCCCTTTTGAGCCTTAATGGAGACTATTGGAAAGCCTTCCTATCTAGGAATGGCTTTGCCACTCCTGAGTCTGTCCAAGTGGACAAGGTTGTGGTTACTGAAACATTGGTTGGACCAGCCGTGCCACTTCATATCCTTCTACCCCCTGTCAAACCCTCAGATTGCCCTGACATGGACCTACCCGATACCGTGGCCGACCCATGTGCTGAAGAAAATACTAAGGTCATCAAAAGGCCTGTGAGGAAGAAAGGCAGAGGTGAT
Source organism: Picea engelmannii (assembly GCA_009831015.1). NCBI lineage: Eukaryota > Viridiplantae > Streptophyta > Pinopsida > Pinales > Pinaceae > Picea > Picea engelmannii. The sequence continues at coordinate 548,400 of ML778918.1, read as the reverse complement.
ACTACTTTCAATAGTAAAGGGAATAAAAATGCTCGATGGATATCGAGATGTGCTAGGAACAAACCCAAGCAAAACGTTGACCAGAAGCCAATAGTGCTGAGTGAGGACTCGGACTTTGAAATTGAACGTTTCCTAGCCAAGGAATACCCCTATTCTCATGGCCTATGCTCCAAGGAACCCTATGACTATGTCTCTAACTTACCTTTGTGCCTCAAAAACGACCCAAACTACCCGGGAATCAAGCTGCACAAGGAAACCCCTGGTAACTTGAACAAACCCTCGCCTGTGTTGCCGAAGCCCGATCAATCATCATGTACCCAATGTAATTCCTGGCTTGAATGTTATTACACCGATGTTCCCCTGTTGCAATCTAAGATCAAATTGTTAGAGGAACAGGTGACAGTGTTGTCGAAGGAGAACAACAGGCTTCAAGCCAACGAGAAGAAACAAAAAACCACCGGTTCAATTGTCTTCAGGAATGTCGAAACAACAACGGCCTTTGTCAATTCAAAATTTTCATGACCGAGTTGTTTTATTACTGCCTAGGTATGTGTTTCGACATCAATTTTCCATGAATTAATTTAACCGATTGGAGTTGTTTTCAATTAGCTCTATTCGTTTTAATAGATTCAAAATGATTATGTTATATTCGGATAATCAAAAAGGATTTTTTTGTGGATCATGTACAATAGATTTGTTATGCTAAACTCAAATATAGCTGTGATTTGGTTATGCGATTTTATTATGCTCAGATTAGTATAAGTGATTGAGTTGTTTGTGATTCTGTTTGGTTTTCTTTGAAACAATTATGTACGTTTGAATTAATACAATCAATTGGATTTTCTTTCATTTAGTTCTATCCGAATAAACAAGTCTGTTTGATTTTGAATAAATATTTTCGTTTGGATTTTGATTACATTCGACCTGTGAAAAAGATTTGTTTGCTAAAATCGTGTAGCTGTATTGATTGATACGATTTAGCATATCGATTGTGTCGGCTCTGAGTTAGTTAAATTTATTTCTTATGATTTGATTTTGAAACGATTTTGTATGCTTGAATTGGCATAATCCTTTACGAATGCAATGCATCAATATCAGTGATTGGTTTGGTAAACACAATGTAATCTATTAAATCGAAAAAACAACTCTGTTAGTTATGGATTTAAAAACGATTTTGTTAATGGCTGAGTCGACATAAATTGTTGCATGAAAAATTTACTTGATCGGTTAGAGTTTGTGTCGATTGGAATTGATTTATGAAAATGATTTCATTGGTTTCAAATTGTTTAAAACGATTGAGTCTGCTCCGAATTGGAAATAAGAGTTGTGTGACAGATCGTACATACTTTGTTGCAATTGAAATAGATTCAAACAAGATTTCATTTTCTATAGATTAGCATAGAAGTTGTGGTTTAAATGATTCATTTTGTTTTCAATTAGCAATTAAAATATTTGAATATATTTCTGTTAGCATTTCATTGATTTAAAACGATTTTTTTTTTTAAATTAGACCAACTATCGAATCGCAAGATTATGTAGCTAGTCTTAAAAAAGTTAGATTTTTGTTAATTTTATAAATAAAATATCCTCTAAACTTGTCTATTCTTGTCTACTTTTAGGTGAATATGAATTACAATGATCAATTGGGCATGTTGTGGTAGTTTAGGAGATACTTTAGATATAGTTTTGTTTTAGGTTGTTAGCTTGAGTCAGAAATAGAGACTTGGGATATTATCCCTAGATTTTTTGTAAATTGTTTTTGATCATTCCCACAGGGATGTTATACCCTATGGTCTTTAAATACTTGTTATTTTTTGTAATGAACCCATCATCATTAATGTTGGGAGAACCAGACTATGGATTTATGATACAAGCTGGGATGAAAGTTGATGTCTTGTAACAGCTTTAGCTTTCAATATATCAAACTTTTATTTCAGGTTTTCTTCGTATCAGTTTGCAATTAATTATTGACTACTTTAGCTATCATAATTCGTTGCAGGTTGATGTGATTTGGTTTATGTGTTGTCCATATCTGATCTTTCTTATTTTAAAAGTACATCAATTACTTTGTTTCAATTTAATGAATTAAAGGTTTATCTTCTTCATTGAATGAATCATTTTTCACAAATCTTTGCACACAAATTTATCTAAATGTAATGATTTGTAAATTATAAGATTGTTGTTATTTTTTATGTCTTGTTTGTCCTGTTATTTATATTTGAAGAGAAAAATTGCTTCATATTTACAAGAATCTTGCAGAGAATCTAGTGCGGGTTTCCTCCCACCAAACAACTAAATCAACTATTGTATACAGGACAAACCTGAAGCGTTACTTCAAGTCAGTTTGCTATTTGTTATTTAATAGTTAATTTATTAGTGCTATTTGAGTAGTTTAGATAGATATATGTATAGTTTAGATTTATAGTTAGAATTATTATTTTAGTTGTTTAGCTTAGATAGTATTTTGTTTAATTTTTTTTTCACAAAAGATTATAAAAATAAAAAAAATAATAGCTTTGTTGTCTTAGGACAGTTTACAAATGATTTTTGTAGGTTTTCATTTAAATCTATAATCTGTAAATATTGTATATTTGTAGTTATATCTAATTCTGTTGATAATTGAACATTTGATTTCATAAAAATTATTGTTGTATAGTATTGAGAATAGACTGTATATATTTATTTCAGATTTGTTTATTAGTTTGCTTTAGTTATTATTTTCATATAGATTAGTTCCTTAGTGTAGTTTTCTTTCATTTTCCTAGGACTTAGATCGGCCAACAGAGCCTATAAACCCATCAGGGTGGATCATCCCAAACGGCTTGGGTTATTTAGACAACCCCGGACCGGATCCACTCTTCCAGTTGGCGAGCATTCATTTTCGCTCGTCAACAAATGATGCTAGAAGGAGGGCCTAAAATTCATTAATGGCATGAGGCGGTCGTAAGACTCCACCACCCAACCGCTCACCTATAGTGACAAGAAGTCATCTAAACGACAACATCCCCCCTCAAACAAAAACCACATCAAATGACGATCCACAGATCTCAATTGAACCAGTAACCCGAAATCCTACAGGTGGTGACGTACAAGAGATTGTTCGCCAATCTCTTCTAAGAACACATAGTGCCTTTTCCCATTTGAGGAAACCAAACCGACCTTTGGACAAACCTTTAGACTTCTCTAATATCAGAGAACAACTTGGAGGCACTAACCTCACCTTAAACCCTACATATCCAATCATCACTCCTGCTGCAGGAGGATCTAGAATACCACCCTCACCACCTCCATCATCTCCTTCTTTTTCTGGAGAAGACTCTTCTGACGAAGGCAGATCCCCTTCTCAACCTTCCACACCACCTACACCAATGTCCAACCAGAACAATCCTGTGAGACCTTGGCTCGACCAGGATGCTGTAGCCGTACCTAGGGCATAGCATCCCTTACCCAAACATCCGGAGAAGTGGCTTCCCAAGTTTGACCCTGACTCTAAAGAGATCGTTGAAGATCACATTAAAAATTTTATGTTAGACATTACACTCCGCAATGTCGAGCATGAAGACGTAGTCTATAGGTTGTTCCCCTACACTTTCTAGGGAAATGCCTCTACCTGGTACTTTTCCCAACAACCCCATACCATCTTGTCTTGGGAAAAGTTTGAGTCATGCTTTCTGGAAAAATTCAGAGATGATAAGTCCCCGAAAGTTCTAGTTATGGAGCTTTCTAGCTTAATAATGAACCCAAAAGAGATAATTAAAGACTTTAATCAAATATTCTTAACACTAAAGAACCGAATCCCTACGGATTCTATGCCTGCCGAGAATCTTATCATAACATACTATACTAAATCCATGCATCAAAGTATAGCGATATGGGTGAAACGATCTAAGAAATCCACGTTGTTAGAAGCCTTCGAGGAGGCCAGCTAGATTGAAAAAGACATTCTTAGTTTAAAAGACACTACTAGAAATGAAATAGAGACTGGTTCTTCTTCCAAAAAGAAGATTGAAATCCTCCCTAGACCTGCTCAAAATAAAACACAACCTAAAATCTAGGATTTAGAAAACTTAACTAAAGTCGTTCAAAAACTATCAAATCAAGTTATAGATTTGAAAAGGATGGTCGAAGAAGCTTCTTCGAGCAAAGGGCCTTACAAAACCCCATTCAGGAAGCCTTTTCCAAACCGACCTAATCCAACTGCTGAGGGATTAAATCTAGAAAGTATGCAATACGCCCTTCAAACAATTGTAGAAGCCCAGGATAACTTGATGCCTCCCGAGATCCCTGAGGAGGAAGTTGAGAAAGAGACAGTTCAATAAGAAGAATCTTCTCCGAACATTTTTTGGACACTTCTCGGATAGCATTTTTCAAGCTAACTTCGAGACAGTTCATCCCTACAACACTAGGAGTAAGACAACAAACAAACCTTCTTCTGAAAACACTACGACTTTACCCCCTAAGCAATCTAAACTAGCTGAGACTAAACAGAGTCATGTAAACCCCAACTTAGATTATGATTTAGTTGAAGATCTTAAAAATTTAAGGGCTAACATTTCTATTTATGAGTTATTAAAATTTCCATTTCTGCTACAAAAAATGTTACAGAACATCTCAGAGGATAGAAAAAATGGTAATTCAAGCAGTAACAGGGTTGTTCAGAACAAACTTCCTCTGAAGACTTCCGCTAAGAATAATTCTGATCCTCAAGAGAAGGGAAGCCTTCCTGTAAATAATGTAAATAATGTAGATAAATTATCTTTAGAGGCTGTGAATAAAAATCCACAAGCTACCACCATTAGTACTTGCAAGAATGTACCTCCATTTTTTGTTAACTTTCGAAATCTTTAATAGAAACATGCATAATTGTATGGTAGATTCAGGAGCGACATCCAATGTAATGCCATGGTCTGTGTGTCAGAAAAATAATGCTGAAGTTGAACCATCCACCTTAAATATCACCCAACATGATCGAACTACTGTTAAAGTCATAGGTGAATTAAGGAATGTGCTTATAATATTATCGTCTAACCCCAAAGTTCATCAAATAATTGATATTATTTTTTTGGATATTCCAGAAGTGTATGGTATGTTTTTAAGCAGGGACTGGTCGGAGCAGCTACACAACTATTTTGCAACAGATTGGTCTCACCTGTGGCTACCCGAGAATGGCAATCCCAACAAGATGAAGGTAAATCGTGGACGTTACCTAAAGTTCACGGTGACAGATTTGAACGATCCCAATGAACCATTTACACCTTCTACCGATTCACCCGAAATACAAGGGATGGACACCTTTTTCGGCAATTTCATGGCTGAGACTTCAGCTATCACCAACCCAGAACAACAATCCGAGATTGTAGCATATGTGCAGCCAACAGCTTCTACACAATGGTCTCATGCACCCGATAAAAATCAAATTTGGTCTCTTTACTTTGACGGGTCAAAGTCCAAGGAAGGAGCAGGTGCAGGCTGCATTATTATTGATCCGGCAGGTAACAAAACCTTGATTGCATGTAGGCTATAATTTGAATGTACTAATAACACAACGGAATATGAAGCTTTGTTACAGGGTCTCAGAAAAGCATTAGATATGAACATTCAAAACTTAACTGTCTTTGGCGATTCAAAAATCATGGTTAGATAGGTAAGGGATTCTATCCACTGTCCGTCTCCGCATCTTAAAAGCTACCAATCCGAGGTATGGAATTTAATGAATAATTTTTCTGCTTTCAATATAAATTCTATTCCTATATTGAATAATTATGAAGATGATCTATTAGCTAATGTAGCTTCCAAACTCTTTCTTGCATAAGGCTTGTCCCTGGATGCATTCTACGTCGAATTGTTGCTCAGGCCATCGGTTCCCGACAACATCATGAATTGGAGAGTTTTTGACGAAGATTAGCAAATTATTAGCTTCCTTCATATGGAAGAAACGTTTCAAGGTGCGGTGATCGACGAGTGCACTCATGATGACAATTTGCGCGATTTCACGATAATACCAGATCTGAGAACTCCTTAATCTTCATCGGACATGGTAAATTCGATCCCTAAATCTATAGTTAGATTAGAGAAATTTTATGATCTTCAAGATAAATTCAAAAAAACGGTCAACTGTAAAACAAATAGTTCCTCTTTATTATATGAAAAAGTAAACTTGGGAACTAATAACAATCCACAGTGCATTAACTTAGGGGTAGGGTGTTCTAAAAAAGAGAAAGCCACGTTTATTAGATTGTTTAAGGAATTCAAAGATGTCTTTGCATGGACGTATGACGACCTAAAGACCTTTGACCCTAACATCATAAAACACGTCATTCCTATGAAACCCCAAACCTTGCCATTTCAACAAAAGTTAAGAAAAATGCACCCTAAACTCGAACCGACCGTTAAAAAATAATTGAATAAACTCCTAAATGCTAAGATAATTTTCCCAGTTAGGAACACACAATGGGTTTCTAACCTTGTCCCTTTCCGGAAGAAGAGTGGGGAAATTCGACTATGTGTTGATTTCCAAAACCTTAATAGAGCGTTTGATAAAGACAACTACCCTGTCCCACCTATGGAACAGATCCTTCAACAGGTATCTGGTTCTGAGAGGCTATATTTATTGGATGGTTTCTCAGGGTACAACCAAGTCCTAATGTCTCCTCCAGACCAACTTAAAACTACCTTCCGCACTCCATGGGGCACTTACGCTTATCGAAAAATGTCCTTTGGATTGATTAATGTTGGTGCCACTTTCCAGAGAGCGATGGACATCATTTTCTGAGGCTTGATCAATCAGTACTTCATAGTTTACCTGGATGACATTACTGTATTTTTGAAGAACAAAACTGATCATCTAGCTCATTTGAGAACCGTTCTACAGCGATGTCGTAAATACGACATTTCCTTAAATCCTAAAAAATCTATTTTCGTTGTAGAACAAGGTAAACTCTTAGGATTCATTGTATTCAAGAGAAGGGATGATTATCGACCCCGAAAGGACTCAAGCCATCATGAAACTTCCCCCTCCCTCATCGAAAACATCTATGCAGTCTTTCTTAGGCCAGATAAACTTTGTCAGGAGATTCGTCCCCAGTTTCTTTGAGATGGTCAGAACTTTACATAATTTTATTAAGAAAGACGTACAATATCATTGGGGACCCTCAGAAAACTAAGCTTTTAATTCAATAAAGAAGGCCATAATAGACGCTCCTTCTCTCATGAGCCCCGACTTTTCAAAAGACTTCACACTCTACACATTTGCTTCCGACCGTTCCTATGATGTTGTCCTAACTCAAAAGAACGTTGAAAACAATGAAGTACCAATTGCCTTTATGAGCTCTGATTTCAAAGGCCCAGAACTTAATTACCTAGTGGTAGATCAGCAAGCCTATGCTGTCTTCAAAGCAGTTAAACACTTCCAGTCTTATCTTTTAAAATCCAGGACTAAAGTTATTGTCCCTTACCCTGCCGTCAGGAACCTGTTAGTGTAGAAAGAACTAAGTGAAAAGAGGGCTAACTGGGTTACTTCTTTGCAGGAGTATGACATAGAAATTACCCCATCTCAAATAGTGAGAGGCCAAGGGTTATGCATGTTAGTTGTTGATTCAGCAGCAGGACAACAAGAAGAAAATGATATGTCAAACCTAGGACAACACAATCAAAATGAAATCTACTATGTACAAAACTCTGTCAGTCCTTGGTATGATGATATAAAATTATGTCACCTGGATCCCACTAAAATATCATTAAGATTAAATTCTACCTCCTTTCATTTGGTTAATGGTATTCTGTTTCGTCAAAATTTTGATGGCGTACTGATGTGCTGTCTTGAGAAAGACGAAGCAGAAAAAGTCTTGCTAGAATTACATGCAGGAGAAGCTGGTGGGAATTTTGGTGGTGACACCACTACCCATAAAGTTTTGAGGGCCGATTATTACTGGCCCACACTTTTTAGAGACACCCATGCCTTGTGCCGCAAATGTATTATTTGTCAAAAAGCATCAGGGCGGTTACAGAAATCAACCTTTCCTTTGCAGCCTGTTTCAGTAGACTCCCCTTTCCAACAGTGGGGACTTGATATTATAGGTCCAATCAATCCTCCATCCTCACAGTAGCATAATTTTATCATAACAACCACATATTTTTTCACCAGGTGGTCTAAAGCTGCCGCATTAAGAACTGTGAATACTAGTCAGGTAATTGCCTTTTTAAATTCAAATATTATCACTCGTTTTGGTATCCCTGACTGTTTAATATTCGATAACGCCTCTTACTTTTAGTCTCTTGAAATGAGCGAGTTCGCTTTAGAAAAAGGAATTAAATTGAAGTATTATGCCAGTTACTAACCCCGGGGCAATGGATTGGTGGAATCAACAAATAAGAATTTGACTAAATTATCAAGAGAACGGTAGTTGAAAATCACAAAAACTAGCACAATGCACTGTTAAACGCCATCTGGGCTGATAGGGTAACACCAAAAACTACTATAGGTAACTCTCCCTTCTTTCTCGTCTATGGAAGAGAAGCAATTTTTCCACCACACATTCTTCTTCCCTCACTACATCTATCACAGAAAATACAAGAAGAAGACTGTCCCCCTCTAGAGAACCGAATTAACGCTTTAATGAAACTAGAAGAGGTAAGAGCCCAAGCTAAACGTAACTTAGATCAACATCAACTAGTGGTCAAAAGCTGGTTCAATTCTAACTCTGCCTCTGATAGGAACTTTGAAGTAGGTGACCTTGTCTTGAAGTGTTACAAACCACACGAGGGAAAGGGAGAGCACACAAAGTTTCAGAACTTATGGCTTGGACCGTTTTTAATTACTGAGAAACTAGGTCCCAGCTCTTTCCGATTGCAGAATCTAGAGGGGCAACCTAACACCTATCCGGTGAATGGAAAATCTCTGAAAAGATATTTTGCTTGATGACAACCTTTTGTATACTATGTACATATTTTTCTTTTGTTTTCTTTTCTTTTGCTATTTTGGCTTTGATCTTTTTCCTTTGCGCTTATTGGTTTTTGTTTTTGGACATACACGTTCCTGCATGCTGAACTATTTAGACAAGGAAAACAAAAAATTATTTCACTAAAATAACTGCTGAAACATTGTATAAACATCAATTATATACTTCTGAAATTTACATCTGTGTTGGCAAAAAATGTTGTTTGAAAGAAGTTAATTGATTTCGATCTGTGAGTAAAGCCTATTGCAATCATCTATTATCTTCTTACGTTGTCGCTGTTCCTTAAGGGAATGACTCAGAAGATGTCTCCCTGCCTTAGAAAGTTGGTTCTGTAAATAAACCATCTCTGGATCTTAATGAAGGAAAATTCAAAAAATTCTGTTGAGGTATGTAAAAAATATGTTAAAATATCATAATTTTCAGCGTCACCCCGCTCAACTATATATCTTTAAAAAACAACATAAAAGAGTTGTGGGAAGTGCTTGTAAACCCACTAGGATGCTGAACAGGTCTGCTGGCAGTGGGTAAATGCATGCATGACGCCAAGACAACTTCGTCGGTGTACTGAACAGGCTTGTTGGAAGCGAAGCAATGTCGGGTATATGAAAATTTGCAAATATGAAACCTCTTAACCTTTAAATTGTCCTTTATTCTGATATGGAACTTCTTGGCATGATACAGATATCAGAGTGGGTTAAATGGGAACCCTGTCGAGGCTATGAACTCCTGCTGGCAGCAGTGGCTCTCTCAACAGTATTGGAGATTTTATCTTTAATATCGTAGCTTGCTTATCTTAAGACTGTTATCAGTTTTCATCCTTTAAGCACTGTTGAAATATTTGATCATTGATGATGTTTAAACAATTTTCTAGTTATTTCTCTGGAATTATTCTTGTTATCTTAATCTGAATTTGTTCTTTTGACAAAGATAACTGCTTCTACCAGTGTGTCGCCATTGTTGGCAGCCAATTCACATTTTTATCCTATCCTTATAATCTGCCTACGCCAGTGTTTTGCAACCCCTGATTTTCATCGCAATCTTTGAATAAAAACGACACTATTATTTCGTGCATTTGCCTTTGTTCTCGTTTTCACGATTGCAAGCGTGAAAACTTTAATTTCGAAGTCACATTAAAATCTTCACTGGATTATTACGGTTACTCTTTTCTATGTGTTCATTGCATTTCTAATTTAATTATAGTTGCACAGTTGACAAGACTCCAAGATCTTTACTCATTTTGCATTCTTTGATTGGTTAATATGACTGCATTTTTATAAGATTGTGATGATATTATAGTGACTGTCATTAAGTCCTTAATACATTGGTGGTTTGATATTCTATAGTCTTTCATCGATTTCCTTGACACATTGGTTTCATGAAAACACATTGATGTTGTGGTTAGACACTTGGTGTAATCATTTCATACAACACATATTTGATATGATCGAACCCTTGGTGTTGATTTCGAATCATTGTTTTTGTTTTAAAACTATGCAAATGCTATGCCTATGCAAATTTTTGGATCGACTTACCATAGATTTCATTAATTGTTTGAATGGCATTGTTTTTAACATATGTAATAGTGATTTGAATTTCTATATGCGTCGTCATTTGTTCATTGGGAAATGATTGTTTTGCGTGGGTGGATTTCATTCCACCACCCTCGCACACTAGGGCATTAATGCCTCCCTCCTATTCTGGGTCATCTTTGTTGATTTTTGGGTAAGCCTGTGACCTGTTCGATCTTGTGAATACCCTGTTCGAACCCTTGCCCATTCGCCTGACTCACTGTGTGCTCCGGAGTATGGCACCTGTGGTGCGTATAGAGCCAAATGGTATCCAAACACTCTTGTTGTTCGACAATGCCCATAAAGATTTGGAAAATGGTGGCTGGCTGGTGTTTATCCAAAGGTTCGAGGGTTTCAACCTTTTGGTTGCCCAACAATTCACCCTCACCTTTGACGGATGCAGGGCTAAGGTCAGAGATATACAATTCGAGCTAAGTGAGGAATTCATAAGCTCTGCTACAGGACTACCTGCTATAGGACAAAGGTGGTTTAAAAATTCCAAAGTAGACGAGGTGCCTTGGAAGCTCCTATTCACATCAAGGAATATTGTTTCCTGTGATAGAGGTATGCCTATCACTGTTGGAAGATTGGTTGTTGTCATTGATGTCAACCCTAGTCATGGGTTTTGGACCACAAGATTGATGAAGTTATTTGGACATGAAGGAAAATGACCATGTAGATACAACACCCATGGATGGATAGTATACATCATGCTGTTTCCGGTGGTATGTGGCACATCACGTGGATCCTCATGGTTGAGGAGAAATGAATTTTTGAATATGACAAAGTGAATTGTACATGTAGGCCCTGAAGATAATTAAAGAAAAGAATTACAAAATAAGAAAGTGTCAGGTCGGCCCTATTGTTAAAAGGAAGTGACATAAATGGTATAAATAAACATCATTATACATTCATTTGATACAAGTCTAATTTCATAGATAAGAAGAAGTAAAAGAAGGCCGGATTTCAAGGGAGGATGAAGTCTTTTGGTGATGTGTTCTAAGGTATGTTATTTTCAGGTCATCTTACCATTTTTGCCATAACTTTTTTTCTAGAACGATTCAGATGGTTAAATCGCTATGG
>ML778918.1:499677-536742 GCA_009831015.1 Picea engelmannii | reverse complement strand
CCGGATTTCAAGGGAGGATGAAGTCTTTTGGTGATGTGTTCTAAGGTATGTTATTTTCAGGTCATCTTACCATTTTTGCCATAACTTTTTTTCTAGAACGATTCAGATGGTTAAATCGCTATGGTAGTGAGAAGACATATCAAAGTACCTCTGGTAAAAATTCCAGCTCTTGATTCGCTATAATTATGGAGATATACTCTGTGTAATATAGGGTTTGTGACCAGTCCTGAAACTAGTCAAAAAACAGGTGTTCCGGGTAAAACAGTCATAACTTTTTCATATAGACTCCAAATGCAGTGGGACCACTTCCATTGGAAAGAGTACGGACTGTAGTTTCTTTTGTGCAAGTTTCAGAATCAGATGTTAAATATTGAGCGCGGGGCATGCTGTACAAGTCGGGTCTTCTGAACAGACCAGAATTGAATAAAGTTTTATTATCTCTCATATATTCTTGGGTGGAAGGAAGGGGAAAGGATAGAGAGTTCAGATATCTCTTTATTTTGGAGGATTGTATCTTCCTATTGGAGGTTTATCCCTCCCTTTACATTTTGGAAGCTGTAGCTACCTTTGGAAGTCATTACTTCCATTGAACAAAAACTATTGATTATTTCTCATATATATTGTGCATGGTGTATTGTGGTGTATTGGTGTAACTATTATACTATTGTTCATTTCTCATTGGATATAATTGAATGGTTTAATTATAAGTTGGAAAAGTTTTTTTAAATTGTACTTGATACTGATTCACCCCCCTCTCAGTATCAACAATCACTACCCTCAAACCCAGGTGGCACGATCTTTTGGCAATTATTAAACAGTTTGTGACCTGCGAAGGTCGGTATGGATTGGTATTTCTTTATCATCTTCATTTATTGATGAATTCTATAGGCTACCCTCTGAATATGCCACATTATCTCTTGTGTAGTATTTACAAGATGTCTAAAATATTCAAGCGTGAGAAGGGTGATAGCAGCCTTTTTCATCACTGCTTGATCAAGCTTATTATTGTCCACCTTTTGAGCCTTAATGGCAACTGTTGGAAAGCCTTCCTATCTAGGAATGGCTTTGCCACTCCCGAGTCTGTCCAAGTGGACAAGTTTGTGGTTACTGAAACATTGGTTGGACCAGCCGTGCCACTACATATCCTTCTACCCCCTTGTCAAACCCTCAGATTGCCCCGACATGGACCTACCTGATACCGTGGCCGACCCATGTGCTGAAGAAAATACTAAGGTCATCAAAAGGCCTGTGAGGAAGAAAGGCAGAGGTGATACTACTGTCAATAGTAAAGGGAATAAAAATGCTCGATGGATATCGAGATGTGCTAGGAACAAACACAAGCAAAACGTTGACCAGAAGCCAATAGTGCTGAGCGAGGACTCAGAATCCGAAATTGAACATTTCCTAGCCGAGGAATACCCCTATTCTCATGGCCTATGCTCCATGGAACCCTATGACTATGTCTCTAACTTACCTTCGTGCCTCAAAAACGACCTAAACTACCCGGGAATGAAGCTGCACAAGGAAACCCCTGGTAACTTGAACAAACCCTCGCCTATGTTGTCGAACCCCAATCAATCATCATGTACCCAATGTAATTCCTGGCTTGAACGTTATTACACCGATGTTCCCCTATTGCAATCTAAGATCAAATTGTTAGTGGAACGGGTGACAGTGTTGTCGAAGGAGAAAGACAGGCTACAAGACAACAAGAAGAAACAAAAAACCATCGGTTCAATTGTCTTCGTGAATGTCGAAACAACAACGGCCTTTGTCAATTCAAAATTGTCATGACCGAGTTGTTTTCTTACTTCCCAAGTATGTGTTTCAACATCAATTTTGCTTTATGATTTTGCTTGAATTAATTTAACCGATTGGAGTTGTTTTCAATTAGCTCTGTTTGTTTTAATAGATTCAAAATGATTCTGTTATATTCGGATAATCAAAAACGATTTTGCTGTGGATCATGTACAGTAGATTCGTTTTGTTAAACTCAAATATAGTTATGATTTGGTTATGCGATTTTATTATGCTCAGATTAGTATAAGTGATTGAGTTGTTTGTGATTCTGTTTGGTTTTCTTTGAAACAATTTTGTACGTTTGAATTAATACAATCAATTGGATTTTCTTTCATTTAGTTCTATCCGAATAAACAACTCTGTTTCATTTTGAATAAATATTTTCGTTTGGATTTTGATTACATTCAACCTGAGCAAAAGATTTGTTTGCTAAAATCGTGTAGCTATATTGATTGATACGATTTAGCATATCGATTGTGTCGGCTCTGAGTTAGTTAAATTTATTTCTTATGATTTGATTTTGAAACGATTTCGTATGCTTGAATTGGCATGATCCTTTACGAATGCAATGCATCAATATCAGTGATTGTTTTGGTAAACACAATGTAATCTATTAAATTGAAAAAACAACTCTGTTAGTTATGGATTTAAAAACGATTTTGTTAATGGCTGAGTCGACATAAATTGTTGCATGAAAAATTTACTTGATTGGTTATAGTTTGTGTCGATTGGAATTGATTTATGAAAATGATTTCATTGGTTTCAAATTGTTTAAAATGATTCTGTCGGCTCCGAATTGGAAATAAGACTTGTGTGACATATCGTACATACTCTGTTGCAATTGAAATAGATTCAAACAAGATTTCATTTGCTATCGATTAACATAGAAGTTGTAGTTTAAATGATTCCTTTTGTTTTTAATTAGAAATTAAAAGATTTGAATATATTTCTGTTAGCATTTCATTGATTTAAAACGATTTAGTTTTTTAAATTAGACGAGCTACAAAATCGCAAGATTCTGTAGCTAGTCTTAAAAAAGTTAGATTTTTGTTAATTTTATCAATAAAATATCCTCTAAACTTGTCTATTCTTGTCTACTTTCAGGTGCATACAAATTACAATGATCAATTGGGCATGTTGTGGCAGTTTAGGAGATACTTTAGATATAGTTTTGTTTTAGGTTGTTAGCTTGAGTCAGAAATAGAGACTTGGGATATTATCCCCAGATTTTTTGTAAACTGTTTTTGATAATTCCCACAGGGATGTTTTACCCTGTGGTCTTTAAATACTTGTTATTTTTTGTAATGAACCCATCATAATTACTGTTGGGAGAACCAGACTATGGATTTATGATACAAGCTGGGATGAAAGTTGATGTCTTGTAACAGCTTTAGCTTTCAATATATCAAACTTTTATTTCAGGTTTTCTTCGTATCATTTTGCAATTAATTATCGACTACTTTAGCTATCATAATTTGTTGTAGGTTGATGTGATTTGGTTTATGTTTTGTCCATATCTGATCTTTCTTATTTTAAAAGTACATCAATTACTTTGTTTCAATTTAATCAATTAAAGGTTTATCTTCTTCATTGAATGAATCATTTTGCACAAATCTTTGCACACAGATTTATCTAAATGTAATGATTTGTAAATTATAAGATTGCTGTTATTTTTTATGTCGTGTTTGTCCTGTTATTTATATTTGAAGAGCACAGCTGCTTCCTGTTTACAAGAAGCTTGTGGAGAATCTGGTGTGGGTTTCCTCCCACCAAACAACTAAATCGACTATTGTATACAGGACAAACCTGAAGCGTTACTTCAGGTCAGTTTGTTATTTGTTATTTAATAGTTAATTTATTAGTGTTATTTGAGTAGTTTAGATAGATATATGTATAGTTTATATTTATAGTTAGAATTATTATTTTAGTTGTTTAGCTTAGATAGTATTTTGTTTAATTTCCTTTTCATAAAAGATTATAAAAATAAAAAAAATAATAGCTTTGTTGTCTTAGGACAATTTACAAATGATTTTTGTAGGTTTTCATTTAAATCTGTAATCTGTAAATATTGTATATTTGTAGTTATATCTAATTCTGCTAATAATTGAACATTTAATTTCATAAAAATTATTGTTGTATAGCATTGAGAATGGACTGTATATGTTTATTTCAAATTTGTTTATTAGTTTTCTTTAGTTATTGTTTTCATTTAGATTAGCTCCTTAGTGTAGTTTTATTTCATTTTCCTAGGACTTAGATCGGCCAACGGAGCCACTAAACCCGTCAGGGTGGATCATCCCAAACGGCTTGGGTTATTTAGACAACCCCGGACCGGATCCACTCTTCCAGTTGGCGAGCGTTCATTTTGGCCCATCAACAAGGTATTAGTTTATTTTCATGAAAGCGTGATCTAGATGTGTTGGTAAGGTGTCATAACAAATACTTGAGTGGAGACTCCCCATGTTCTCGCTGCCAACTGGGTAAGTGTGAATTTCAATTTCCGCAAGAGTAGTTCCAATTTCCTCAAGAGTACTTTTAATTCCTGCAAATTTCAATTTATGGAAGAGTGTTTAATTTCCGTAAGTTTGATCTACATGTGTTGGTTCTAAGGGTCATAGAATCTACTTCACTAGAGACTCCTCACTGTCCCTACCAACTACCAGGAACTTTTTAATTTCCGCAATTGTGAAGAGTAATTGTTCTATGTTTTAGCAAGAGTGTTTTTATTTAAGTTTTTCATTTTGATTTGGGTACTATACGAATGCTTTTTTTAACATGGTTTAACAATGAGTTTAATATTGAAACATCTCACTCAGGTCCTAGCAAAAATTGGGATCTCCTCTTCTCTGGAAGAGGAGATCTTGACAGTAGTCAGAAGCTTAATTACTCCCCCAAAGGCGAACGAAGAATCAACATACAAAGAATCCTGCATATTTAATAAAAACCAATTAGATGAGCAGGAGATTGAGGAGTACAACGAGGAGCTGCAGCATGATCTGAGCAAGACAAATTGTGCCTACTAAAGCCTAATCGAACGTTGGTTTCAAGCAAGTACTAGGTTAGTTCCATTTAGTTTTCCTTTTTATTTTGTTAATTTAGAGTTTCAGCAACTAATTTTGCACGATTATACATATCTCCGATTCTCATTTTTGAAATTGAAAGATAACATATTCTTATTACGATTGCGTGCATGGCTACATTGGTTATTTGACTACACGAAACTAATCTCTCATTTTTAATTAGCGTAGTGTAGGTAGGATTTTGTTTTCAAGTTTTTTTTATTTTTTAGAATAAGTATGCTATCCTTCGCGCTTTGTGCGATCAAAAGGATCAGAAAGTAGGATGGCTGATTGATTTTAGGAAGATTAATTAATTGACGATGAAAATTTTTCCTAATCTATTTTTCGTCTACAATTATTTCCATTTGCTCACAAATTTGTAGTAAGTTTGCAGAATCATTTTTTATTTTTTAAGATAAATACAGAAATAAAAATTTGCACTTCCCTCTGCAAATCAAAGCAATAAAACAGTAAGTACATTAAATAAATAAAGGAGATATTTGGCATGGGAGAAAATATAAAAGAGACAACCTTACATAGCGAGTTAAAAACTCACCATAGCGCGAAGTAGTTTCATCTAAAACAACTTTTTCTCTTTTCCTAGGTGGAAAGAGGAGCCATGATTCCTCCCAATATTCATGAATCCATGTCACTCCAAATTGACTTTTCCTTCATCCCTTACTCTGTATATGCCTGGAGATAACCCTGGAACAAACAAAATATCATAAAATTTAAATGCATAGGTCAAAGGCAGGTAACAAGGTAGGTAGACGAAGGCAGGTCTGAGATTCTATTTTTCTATCCATTGACCCTCAGTAGGGAATCAAAGACGTAGGAAATCAATAACTCGTTTTCAACCAGCCTTCACTAGCACGAGACCCTAATTAATTTGGTTAAAATAAAATTGTTTATCATTGTTCGCTATTTCACTGTGAAAAAATATTTGCTTTCATATTACTCACAAGATGTAATGGAAATAAAGAAAACAATGTTGAAGAAGATATGAATCCTTCACTCGGTCAAATGCAATTTCAAAGTATGCATTGAGGTTGAATGGAAGAATTGGATAGGATAAAGGTGCACTGGAATAAATGACTAAAGGAACATGTAGGTAAGTGCATGTTGAGAGGGAGCAATGAGGTAAGCAGATCCATTTTTTCATTTCCTAGATTCTCAACATATCCCCTAAAATCCATTTTTAAATTCATATTCAACTGAACAAAGAAATTTTTCTATCGGAGGTTGCAAGACTGAATCCCATTTATAGTTGATTTGATTTGCAACAATCTTATTACCAATCCATTTCTTCCATATTTAATGATGATAATGGAGGTGGAAGAGGCGGTGGCATTGATTTCGGAGCTCATAAAGGCAGTGATAGTTGATGGGGGAACTGACACTACCATTTGTTTGCATAACGTTTCCACGAGCATGTTACAAAAGGTTATGGAGTATTTCACATTTCGTGTAGTTCATGATTGTGATTTTCATGCACAAATACCTGAGAAGGACAAGGAGAAGGATGAGATGCATAGAAGGCAGGAGGAGGAGATACAAGACTGGAATAGGAAGACGCTGGAACAAACATCTCCTAGGAAGAACATATTTGGGACACTGTTGGCCAAGAGTGTTTCCATACTATTACAACAACATATTATCGTGGTGCTATGGGAATTATTCTGGTTTATGATGTGACCGATGAATCATCTTTCAACAACATTAGGAACTAGATTAGAAATATTGAGCAGCATGCATCAAACAATGTGAATAAAATATTAGTAGGCAACAAAGATGACATGGACGAGAGAAAGAGGGTTTTCCCAACTGCATGGGGTTAAGCTCTGGGAGATGCGTTTGGTATTAAGTTTTTTGAAACTAGTGCCAAAACAAACTTAAATTGCATACATGCTTGTATTTGGGAGAAATTCATGTGCCTCATCAATTGTTGCAAAGTAAAATTTGTTGTGATCAATTGTTGAGAATCAGATCCTTGCATAATACAGATGGAGACGACTACGAACTTGATGACTGCCCCCCCCGGGTCATATCAATGAATCCAAACAGTCATTCAAGAGGAAGGGAAACTGATGCCATTGCAACCTTATCCATCCCTTCAAAATCATCTAGGCAATGCCCACAGATTCAAGTTATTTACAATGCGCATTTGATTGGTTTTACCTATTGCTTATAACGCAAAATTGATGGCGATCCTGTATGACAAATGCAAATGTCAGGCGCTACAAATTTCTCCTATTAGATGGAGCATTCATGGTGGCATGTTGGCCCAAGTATAGAAAAATGAAAGTCAATGGCCATTATTCTTTTGTTTTGTTTTATAATAATTTTTTTTTTCTTTTCTTTTATTTTATTTTCTTTTGAATTTTCTCTTATCTATTTATTTCATTATAAAAAAAAATCATAATAAAAACAAACAAAAAAATTTATTTTATTTGTTTTAAAAACAAATTTTTATATTAATCAAAATATTTTTAGTTGTTTTGTTTTTTATATAAAAATAACTATATAATAATAAAAAAATAAAAAATAAAGCAAAAACCATAAAAATTATAAAATCATTATAACTTATAAAAATCAAAATATTACATAATACATTAACATTGGAAAACTCAAAAAATTGCAAATGGACTTTTTTTTATAATTCTTGAAAACAATATCGAAACATGTTTTTGCGATTTTACGCTAAGAAAGAAATCAACGATGAAACAAGTGCGCGTGCAATGACCACGACAAGAGGTATAAAAACGCTTTTTATTTTTACTTTTCCGCATTTGTACTTCTTTTTGCATGTTATGTTTTTCTTCAAACATCTCAAAAGTTTTCATGCAGGATTTGTACTAATTTTTTTTCAGGTGCACGACTGATTGCATCTTGCTGCTAAAGTGATTTTCAAAGATCACAAAACTTTTGAAAACAAAACATGCCTTATTGACTGCTTGAAGGAGCTGATTCGTTTTCTACACATCATGGTGTTTTCTGTTACACAACGACCATTCATCAAACCATTTTTCATCATGAATTCTTTCTTCCCAGTTCTCCTTCAAAGAAGATTTTTCATTTCTGTGTTGAAGCCCATATTCCATTGAATTATCCTTCATGACTTCGCACATGCCTATCTTTATGAGTCACATACATCTCCTTATCTTTTTTATTTCATTTTTCCTTCTCAATAAAACTATCCAGCTCCCTTTCCATGACTCTATTGCCTAACCCTAAACATTGTTGCTACTGAGAGCTTTTCATTTATAGTCCTACCAATCTTTTTACAAACTCATGTTGACTGATGTGGGATTCCTTAAGGCCCACCTTTCAACAATTCTTTCCCCATCGACCTCATCACCTTATCTGGGATATAGACTAGAGTTCCTTTTGAGTACCTAGAGGCTTGCATGCCTTAATGGAAAGCTATCTCACTGACAATCATGGGAATACATCAATGTCCCTTGATCGTCAGGTCTTGCAAGTGGCTCGAGATCAAATCATTCATTCACACTTCACAATATGTACTCGATCACCTTGGAACTCATTGACATCAATGGTGAGTTTGCCTCACATTGGTTAATGACATTCATTAATGGTTGGTAATCCAATGACTTCTCTTCATGCTCGACATCGACACATCCATTCGCATGATTAGAATTGTACCATCGGATTTAGCAATAGGTGAAGACTATAAACCTTTCATTACTCCATCAGTAGTTGCAACATTATTTTCTAGCTATATGAGAGTACCACATTTCCACTTTCATACTTTATCTTTTCCATAATTCTTTCAGTAGCAGTTCAGATTCCTTCACTTCACATTCTCTGATCTAGCAGTCATGACAGACGCAACTACAACAACAGTCACCTTTCATATGATCCTTCAACAATGACATATTCCATGCTTCAGTAGCCGCATCAGCCATATTCCTATTGCATAGTTCATCAACATTTTGGGTAAGTGGAGGTATGATATTTTCTAAACTTTAATCATGCAATTCCTCAACTGCTAGCAATGAATAATTTGGAAAATTCCCTCACCAAGTTCCCTTTCATTTTCACTTATATTACTTATGCTACGTTGCATGAGGACATGAAACTACTTCATTTTGGGGGTAGGGGACTTTATTCATTATCATCACTCCACTTTTCCACTACCATTATTCAATTTTTCATCTCATGTACCATTTACCAACATTTTTTTCCAATGATACTATGTTGCACTTTGCTTCATAAGCACTCAAATACATATTGGCATGATTCACAAATATAAAAAAGGGAATTTTTTTATACTTAGGGATGTTTCCTTATGCACATTGATATCATACATTTTTTTCCAATAAGAATATGGGTAAATTATTATCATAACAACAAGAGAACAAATAATGAAATGAATGGTGTTAACACAAGAACCAACATTCTTTATATTCATGGTTTTCACACAAGAACCAACCATAAGAAAATGACAGTTTTTACTCATGTAAATCCCATCCAGGAAACATTCATTATCATCACTCAAATCTAACATTCATATGCCAAAATTTCTTGAGAAGATCCATGCATGGTTGCATGAGGACATGCAACAAGTTAAGTTGGGGGGTATGTTGGGGCTCATAAATGTCCTATTTTCATCCACCATTCCCTTCATTATTCTTCACATTTCATCGCCCCATTAACCTTTAATGATATCATTTCATAAATATACTTGGGTTTCACCTTATTATTCTCCACTTTATTCATTTTAGTATTAAAATGGAATTTGTGATTAAATATTAGAAAATCGACATGTTTTCATATATATATCAAAAATGTGTGAGCTTTGTAATGTGTAGGAATATGTGAAGGATTAATTCAAAAGGACTTCTCCAATACTTCCTCCACCATTTCAATATTTGAGGAGATAATTCAATCTTATTCCAAGGAGAAGATCATGGAGATTTTGTTGGAATATCTTATCAGGATGTATGGGAGATATGTGTGAGGATTTGAAGGGATCATATTTTGGAATAATGGAAAATAGTTGAGAGAATAGTGGATCTATAATTATGAGATGGTTATCTTATCTTCAAGGATCTCATGTATAAAAGAGAGTGCTCTCTCTTCATGAGGGAGTAGTAATCATTTAGAATTAGTAGTCAGTAAGTAATAATTTGATAGTCATTTAGTAGTAGTCCTTAGGATTTCAAAGAGAAAGGGATTCTTAGCTTTGATTCATAATTTTGGCTTCCATGCTTTCATTATTGTGTTATGAAGATTGATTTGGTTATTGTAATGTAAGATTGTTCATTGGCACGAGCTGACATATGTTGTTGTGTCATTCAACTATTCACATGTTGTATTTGATTTTCCTTCATGTAGTTATCCATTCCTAGATTAATTTCATTTATGCAATTTTCCATTTCTAGATTAGTTTCATTTATGCAATTTCCCATTCCTAGATTAATTTCATTTACACAATTTCAATTTCAGTCGTGTGTTTCAATTTCCTGCATTGGATTAATGATTCAATTTTAGTCGTGTGTTTCAATTCCTTGCATTAGATTAATAATTCAATTTTAGTCATAGCTTAAACATTAGATTAGAATAGTTCTATTTCAATATTGCCTATACTTTGTGTGTGCTTCGTCAGTTTACGAACCCCGGGTTGACAAATTAGATATTTGGGAAAGTACTACAATGCAATTAATTCCACATTAGTTCAGCCCAATGTAACGACTGTCGCTCCCTTGTTACAATTGTTGTTCCCTTTACATGAAGTGTCGTTCATTTGAACAAAACAACTGTCATTCCCTTTACGATTGTTGTTTTTTTATAGGTGTTGCATCTTTGGAGGTTGGGTATTGAAAATGGAAGGTAAGAACCTACGTAGGCAACAAGTAAAATGCTTGTGCCAGTGCCTACCTTCGACTGATGCATAGAGGTTGTTTTTAGGACATCTTTAGAGCCCAACACTAATTGTGGTGCTTTGTGATCTGATGATCCTTGTTTTATACGTCTAGCCAATGATTTCGTTCCTTCATCGAATCTACCGGGTAGTACTATTACACATCAAAATTACTCACTTTAATGATGGCCTATTGTCATCATGACTAGTGTCACAAGTGTCGCATTATTGGCCTTAAGTGTCGCAAGTGTCGCAAACATCATACTACCATATTTCCTATGTTGTGTGTCTAACGACATCATAAGGACACTTAAGAAACCTTGAAATACTGGTTTAAGAAAGAGAAATCAATTGATGAAGAGTACAAAGCGTTTTCCATGAAGAAAACTACTTAAAAATGATTTTTGGAAGGCAACACTCCCCTACCCACTATCAGGGAGTGCCAATGCTCCCTAGCCTTCTTTGGGGGAGTGTTGAAATTCTTTGTGCACTCTTTTGGGGGAGCACTACCCTTTCTGAGTGAATTTTGGTTTGTTGAGATAAATCACGGAAGAATCCCCTCAAACTCTAAAGTTGGTTGGATTTGAATCCAAGGTCAAGGCATGATCTTAGGGAAGATCCACAACTGAAGGAGAGGAATCCTCAACTTATCCCAAAGATCTCTCAAGTGGTTAGGTCTCTCCAAGATTATATAAGGAGGCCTTCTATGTAATTTTTAAACCTCTGAAGTAAAGCAATGCATATAGATTCTTAAGCAAAACAAAATTTAATCAATGGCTGATACACAGAGTACACAGAGATTTTATACCGGAAACCCTCAACCGGGAAAACCTTTCTTATATTCATTATATCCAATTTCACCATTCACAATACAATATATATACAATTTTTTTAGGTATTCCATAGATACCAAAACCCTAATCCCTTAATCCAGGATTAATTTACAAAACTGCTAAAAATAGCGAAATCCGCTAAAAATAGCAAAAACCGCCAAAAACTACTAGAGGGATTGTCAGACGCAGTTGTCAAATCTAACGCGCCCCCACACACACATGAAAATAATATAACACATACCCAACATTCTCCCACTTGTTGTTTTCTTTGCATTCAGGGATCCAGGGGATTGTATAGTCAACAATCCAGGGCAACAATCCCCATTGTTACTCTACACCAGGAGAACTTTTCTGTGCTCACAGACTTTGTCAATTAATCTGCAACATTGTTCAAAGTGTCAACCTTTTCCAACAACACCTTCGTTTCCTCAACCATGTCTCTCACAAAGTGATACTGAACATCAATATGCTTTGTCTTCGAATGATAAGTTGGGTTCTTTTCCAGGAAGATTGCACTCTAACTGTCACAATCTAATCTCACTACTTTTTGTACCAACCCAATACTTGAACACAATATTTATAACCATACTGCTTCCTTACTTGCATGAGTGGTTGCCATGTATTCAACTTCTATAGTTGAGAGTGCCACTATAGCCTGTCATTTTCTCATCCAACTGATTGCTCCTCCAAATAGGTTAAACACATACCCACTTGTATATCTTCTGCGATCCAGATATCCACCCTAGTATGCATCAATAGAGCCATGTATGTCCAGCACTCTGTCCAATCCTGGTCTTCCTTGGTAGCACTATCCATAACTTGTAGTGCCACGAAGATACCCAAAGACCCTCTTTACAGTTGTCCAATGCTCCTTCCCTGGTTTTGACATATACCTACTCAAAACTCCCACTACATGTGAAATGTTCGGTCTAGTATAGACCATTGCATACATCAAACTGCCAACTGGACTAGCATACAGAACATGGGACATGTCCTCTTTTTCTTCCTGTGTCTTGGGACACTGATCTGCAGATAACTTTACACCTATAGGAATAGGAACCTTGACTAGTTTACTTCCATGCATATTAAACATCTGCAATATTGTCTCAACATATTTTCTCTAATTCAACCAGAGTTTCCTGTTTCCATGATCTCTTTTAATCTCCATTCCCACAATGAAGTTAGAAGCACCGAGATCCTTCATGTCAAATTTGGAGGATAGTTGTGATTTCACCTCCTTGATAGCATCCATGTTATTTCCTACCAACAACATGTCATCAACATACAACGCTACATAAATGAAGTGATTACCAACCTACTTGGAATATACACAGTGATCAGCCTTGCTTCTTACAAATCCTAATCCAAGGATGTATGTGTCAAACTTTTGGTACCACATCCTAGGTGATTGCTTCAAACCATATAGTGACTTCTTTAGCTTACAGACTATCTCTTTCTTTCCCTTCACTACAAACCCTTCTGGTTGCTTCATGTATATTTTTTATTCCATATCCCCATGTAGGAATGTTGTCTTCACATCCATTTGTTCCACTTCAAGATCAAAAGAAGCAGCAATAGATAAAATAAATTTAATAGAAGTTAACTTAGAAATAAGAGAAAAAATCTCACCAAAGTCAATTCCCTCTACCTAGGAATAACCTTTTGCTACTAACCGAGCTTTGTATTTCTCCACTTTACCTTGTGCATTAAACTTCTTCTTAAACAACCATTTGCTACCAATAGATTTTATTCCTGCTGGAAACTCAACTATATCCAATGCCTCATTCTTATCCAAGGTATCCATTTCTTCAACCATGGCCTTCTTCCAGAGTTTACTATCCTTTGAATTCACTGCTTCCCTGACAGTTATGGGATCATCATCAGTAATAGATAAAGAAAAATTGGAAATAAAATCAGGTGGACTATACCTTTCTGGTTGCCTTTTATCTCTCACTGATCTCCTCAATACTGGGGTATGAGGTTCTTCTTCTTCTTCTTATGCTTCCTCTTCTTCAAATGATTTAGATTTTTCATCATCCAACTCAAGCTTTATTTTCTCAGGTTTGTCTTGCGTTGGTAGGAATTCCTGTTTGGACACATATTTTACCTCTCTGAAAACAACATCTCGATTGTAAACAGTCTTATTGATTTCTAGGTTCCAAAGATTATAATATTTCACACCATCTTTATAACCAATAAAGATACATGTTTCTACCTTTTTATCCAACTTACTCCTATTTTCCTTTGGAACATGTACATAAGCATCACAACCAAACACTCTAAGATGTTGAAGAGAGGGTTTCTTTCCATACCATACCTCATGTGGAGTTTTATAATCCAACACTGATGAAGTTGATCGATTGACAAGGTAACATGATGTACCCACTACCTCTGCCCATAATTCTTGTCCTAACCGGACACTGCTGAGAATGCTCCTTGATTTTTCCATCAATGTCATGTTCATCCTTTCTGCAACTCCATTCTGCTGAGGGGTGTATGGATTAGTCCTCTACCTTGCTATACCACACTTCTTACAGAATTCTTCAAATTCATTTCCATAGAATTCTCCACCATTATTTGTTCTCAATACCTTTATTTTCTTCTCTGTCTGATTTTCTACCAGAGCCTTAAACTCTTTAAATTTATCAAATACCTCAGATTTCTTTCTAAGAAAATAAATCCATGTGTACCTTGAGAAATCATCTATGAATGAAACATAATACACTGAATTACCTAGTGATGGAACAGGCATAGGTCCAAACACATCATTGTGTATCAATTATACGATCTCCTTTTCTCTTCTAGCACCAGATGCAAATCTTACGCGATTATGTTTACCATATATGAAATGTTCATAGAAATCAAAATCCAGAGTGCAATTAGACATACCTTCAACCATGCCTTTACTGTGTAGAGTTCGAAGGCCCTTTTCTCCAATATGCCCCAATGTTTGATGCCACAACATGGTCTTCTTTTCAAGGACAATATTGGTCTTTTCTTCTTGATTTCTCTGTTCAGGGACAACATAACTGTTACACCAACTAGTATAAGTGCTTCCCAACAACTTGTAAATGTGTTGAACTTGCATAGAATAGATATAGCTAGAAAATACTACACACATTTGCAGAGAGAAATTGAGAAAGAAGAAGCAAGATAGAAAGAATGGAAGAATTCTCATTAACCATATTCCACACTCAAAAGAGTGAATAATTTACAATAGATATAGGATAGATGAGTAACTAATGAGCCATAGTGGTGGTCTATATTGATCTGGACACACACCAGTAGTTACAAGAGTAAACTGTCACCTAGTCTAGTCGCTCAGGCAGTTACGGGAGTGAACCGCCACCTAGCTGAGTTAACTAGTCAACTAGTCTTCAGTTAACTGGCTGAACAAAGAGTAGTGAGTTGGTGATGATCCCAATGTTGAATGGTGACAAAACCAATGCAACATCTAAGCTCAACTCAACTATTCAAACTGAAGTGTCAACTGAAAGAGAATATTCTCCAGGTGGAATATTTTCCCCTAAAATATAGGAGACTGGATAATGACTAATTATGACTAATAAACAAGGAATAACCTTAGGAAAAATAAATCCTAGGTGTGTGTGAAGTAAATCCAACACCCCCCTAAACATCACTATGGTGAAAATAAAGAATGGGTCTTGGCTACAAGGCCATGTTAGGTACCCAAATACAAAAGATACACTGAACTAAACGAGGAAAGAGGGAAAACCTCATGGGAGCAAACCCCCCCCTCAAATTACAATGCATAAAATAAAAAATTATAAGGAACAAAAGGCAGTTTCTAAGAAACCATGTCCTTCACTCCCATGTAAATGTGTTGAACCTGCACAGAATAGATCTAGCTAGAAAATACTACACACATTTGCAGAGAGAAATTGAGAAAGAAGAAGCAAGATAGAAAGAATGGAAGAATTCTCATTAACCGTATTCCACACTCAAAAGAGTGAATAATTTACAATAGATATAGGATAAATGAGTAACTAATGAGCCATAGTGGTGGTCTAGATTGATCTGGACACACACCAGCAGTTACAAGAGTAAATTGTCACCTAGTCTAGTCTCTCAGGCAATTACGGGAATGAACTGCCACCTAGCTGAGTTAACTAGTCAACTAGTATTCAATTAACTGACTAAACAAAGAGTAGTGAGTTGGTGATGATCCCAATGTTGCATGGTGACAAAACCAATGCAACATCTAAACTCAACTCAACTAGTCAAAATGAAGTGTCAACTGAAAGAGAATACTCTCCAGGTAGAATATTTTCCCCTAAAATATAGGAGACTGAATAATAACTAATTATGACTAATAAACAAGGAATAACCTTAGGAAAAATAAATCCTAGGTGTGTGTGAAGTAAATCTGATGCAGGATCATCTCCCATGTCAAGCGAGCCAGCGCGGAAAGCAGAAGACAGTTGGACAGAAGCCAGCGCAAATTTTGAATTTCCCTTGGATTGATGCGCCAAACTTTAAATGTAATAATTTAATGAGGCACACTTGTACATTGTAAATGGACCTTGAGCAGATAGCTCTCCTCCTTAGGTAGATGGAGGCATTTAAAACAGTTAATGCAGGTAGATAGAAATTTAATTGTAGATTTGATAGTTTTAGAGCGCAAGGGGGAAACAAGATATAGACACCCTCATTGTGCATTGTAACATTATTGAAGAAGAAAGAGAGCAAGAGCAGGCAGAGAGCTGTGTAAGAACATCCATGTACAGACATTGAATTAATAGAAGAAAGATTTGATTCAAATTCATGGTTTGTGTCTTTTCTCTGTGTATTGATGTGATGCTCAATTGATGTTTGCTTCCTGTTATACATTTGCTTTTATATGCTGTGTATGTGATTTCATGTTGAAGGTGAAATCTGAAGGGATAATGAAATGAGTTTCAATTGTTTCTCTATTTGAGCCGTTGGATTCCTACAAGGAGTGCATTTGAAGTTGTCCGCAAGGAGTGCGTTGACAGAAGGCTCAAATAGTTAACTTTTGTTCTCATTCGCCAAGAGTGAAACTGGGTTATAGGAGCCGTGAAAGGAGTGTGCAGGATAAGCTAAGTCTCATAGTTGCGATTCTGAGCAGAGGAATTTAAGATTTCTGCTGCAAGTGTGCGCAGAGTTGAGAGACTTCAACACTTAGACGTTGTTGGATATTTTCTACAAGGAGTGCGTGCAAGAGGGTTTTCTTTCTGAAGACTTAAACTGTGGGAAAATCTCAGGAAGTATAGGCCACTAAGTAGCTAAAGGAAAATGCAGAGTAGTTGCGACTTTGAAGTTGCAAGGGCGTCGCAGGTTTGCACGCAGGTGAACAAGTCTTCATGGAGAAAGTACTTGATTCATTTCGTAGAATTCATCGGGGAGAAAGGATGGTCGAAATCCTCCGAGGATATTTCACGAAGTTCTGAGGGCCGTTAGATCTTGCGGAAGTGCAAGGAGGATATGGCAAGAAAGCAAAAAGGTTGAAAGTTCAGGAGGGGCAGAATCAACAGATCAGAACCTTCCATCAGCGGAGACGCGTGTCAAAAGGTCACACGAAGTTGGGGTTTGGCATATCGGAGATCTTGAGGACAGGATACTCAGGCAGGTTGGAATCGTGAAACGCGATATCCCAACGGGAGAGTTGTGTGGGCCATAGTAGAGTTGGTGGAAGGTAGGTGGCATGAGACATCGGGGTTTCGTAGCGAGAAGTGTTGAAATTCATTACATATGGATTTGCGATCCCGCGAACCCCGAAATCCCGATAGGAGTGATGGGAAGCAGGAAAGGTCAACTCGTACGTGTGCATAGGAATTTCGGCACATCAGGTATCGGGAGTCAGTAAATCAAGTTGTTCGATATCGCGAATAGTGAAGTTGCGATAGAGAAGAAGTCTCGATAGGGAAAGAAAAGTCAGCGTTGACTAGCCATCGGGTTTCGGGGATTCGAGAGCCCAGTGATCAACCATTAGACTTGTGAAGTCGCAAGTTCTGATTCCTCGACAAGAAAAGAAAGGGGATCACGTGAAGAGAACTGTGGGTGTAGATTTACCGATAGGGAATTAGAAGAACATTTCATTTCTTCAGGCCATGAGAAGAAGAAGATCCCGTGTGAGCGGACGTGCCTGCGGGTGCGCTTGCGTCAGGCTGTGGTATCAGAGCCTAGAAATAGTATTTTCTTTCTGTAGTAGGGAAGGAGATAAATTCACCATGCCTCTGAGGAGAGAAGGACAATCACCTGATCCAGAGGATAGGGAGGTGTGATGAAGAGGCAGGCAGGCAACAAATCCAGAAATGGAGAGATAGATGCGTGATCTCCGAGCAAGACTCGAAGACATGGAGACAACACAAATACGCACAACCAATGCAGGGGATCTTAGTGATTCTAAAAGAGAGATTGAGGTTGAACGTGAAGAGGAAGTTGCAGTTGAAGACGCATCAAATGAACATTTGATTAAATCTATTGCCCGGATGGGTGCAAGAGCAAAAATGGGCATTCCAGTTTACGATGGAAATCTGGATGCAGAGGAGCTACTAGATTGGATTAGAGCTCTAGATAATTAATTTGACTATGAATAAGTCGAAGAGGAAAAGAAGGTCAGGCATGTTGTCACGCGCTTGAAAGGACATGCAAAATTGTGGTGGGATGAGCTACAAGCTGATAGACGCTGCAAGGGAAAGCAGAAGATTAAGAGCTGGGACAAAATGATTGCGAAGATGAATGTAAAATTCATCCCGAGAGATTATCAAATCACTCTGTTCAGGAGGATGCAGAACCTGAGATAGAAGTTGATGTCAGTGAAAGAATACACTGAGGAATTCTATTGACTGAACATCAGAGCAGGTCATCGGGAGTGCGATGATGAGAAGGTGGCCAGATATCTGAATGGTCTGAGATATGACATCCAGGATGAATTGAGCATGCTAACCATCTGAACGGTGGAAGATGCTTATCAATTAGCTCTGAAATCTAAGGAGAAGCTGAGCTAAAAGTAAGGTCAAAAAGGTTGAGGCAGAGGTCAGCCCAGAGGCAAGGCAGTTGCCCAGGATAAATACCAGAAGCCCAAGGAGGAATGGAAGAAACCTCGGGGTAAAGTTGAAAAAGGTGGAACCTGACAGAGAGGATAACATAATGAGTAGAAAGGGGATTATGCTGATGGCAATACTTTTCCTCGTACTAGAGGTAGAGGAAGGGGAAGAGGTGGAGTAATTACATGCTTCACATGTGGAAAAAATGGGCACAAGTCTTATGAGTGTCTAGAGAAAAATAAGGAGACTGGAGAATCTCACATCACCGAAGCGCAGAGGCGATATGTTGAGGCAGAAGACGCTGAAGACGGAAGATTTCTCATGATGCGAAAAGTCCTTTTGACACCCGAGAAGGAGGTGGAGAGTTCAGTCCAGAGGAGCAGGTTATTCCAGACTACTTGCAAAACCAAGGATAGGGTGTGCAAGGTCATCGTGGATAGTAGGAGCACCGATAATCTCGTTTTGACCGAGATGGTTGAGAAGCTGGAGTTGGAGATGATTGATCATCCAAGCCCATACAGAGTTTCGTGGTTACAGAAAGGACACCAAGTAACTGTCACAAAACAATGTTTAGTTGAATTGAAGATAGTTGGTTACAATGATAAGATTCTATGTGATGTTATTCCTATGGATGTTTGTCATTTATTGCTGGGTAGACCATGGAAATATGACATAAATGTGATTCATGATGGGAGAATGAACACATACACCCTGGAGAAAAATGGGAGAACCCATATGTTGCTTCCGATTAAGGATAAGGAGATCAAGCCAAGAGTATAAGCGCAGAGCCGATAAGCTAAAGAGACAACTTCAGTTCGAAGTTGGTGAGTTAGTTCTGGCACACTTGAGAAAGGAAAGGTTCCCGAGGTGAACATATAATAAGCTAAAGATGAAGAAAATCGAGCCATGCAAGGTATTGAGAAAATTTGGGACAAACGCTTACAAGATTGAATTACCGGATGGAATTGGGATATCTCCAATATTCAACATCTCGGATTTGTACCCATATAGAGCTGGAGAAGCAGAGACTGGAGATGAGCAGCCATTGATCCAGTGGACAAAGCAGATGCCAGTTACAGAGAAGCCGCAGATGGAATGCATACTGGACAAGAGAGTGAGTAAGAGGATGAGGCAAAAACAATATTTTGAGTATCTGGTCAAGTGGAAGAACCATCCAGTTGAAGATGCCAACTGGGAGACTGAAGTGGAGATCCAGAGGCATGGACAGACCATGCACGAACTCATGAACAAGAGCCCATGAAGATTTTCAAGTGAGGGAGTATGATGCAGGAGAATCTCCCATGTCAAGCGAGCCAGCACGGAAAGGGGAAGACAGCTGGACAGAAGCCAACGCAAATTTTGAATTTCCCTTGGATTGATGTGCCAAACTTTAAATGTAATAATTTAATGAGGCACACTTGTACATTGTAAATGGACCTTGAGCGGATAGCTCTCGCCCTTAGGTAGATGGAGGCATTTAAAACAGTTAATGCAGGTAGATAGAAATTTAATTAGAGATTTGATAGCTTTAGAGCGCAAGGGGCTAACGGGATATAGACACCCTCATTGTGCATTGTAACATTATTGAAGTAGAAAGAGAGAAAGAGAAGGCATAGAGCTATGTAAGAACATCCATGCACAAACATTGAATTAATAAAAGAAAGCTTTGATTCAAATTCATGGTTTGTGTCTATTCTCTGTGTATTGATGTTATGCTCAATTGATGTTTGCTTCCTGTTATACATTTGCTTTTATATGCTGTGTATGTGATTTCATGTTGAAGGTGAAATCTGAAGGGATAATGAAATGAGTTTCAATTGTTTCTCTTTTTGAGTCGTTGGATTCCTGCAAGGAGTGCAGTTGAAGTTGTCTACAAGGAGTGCGTTGACAGAAGGATCAAATAGTTAACTTTTGTTCTCATTCACCAAGAGTGAAACTGGGTTATAGGAGCCGTGCAAGGAGTGCACAAGCTAAGCTAAGTCTCAAAGTTGGGATTCTGAGCAGAGGAATTTAATATTTCTGCTGCAGGTGTGCGCAGAGTTGAGAGACTTCAACACTTAGACGTTGTTGGAGATTTTCTGCAAGGAGTGCGTGCAAGAGGGTTTTCTTTCTGAAGACTTAAACTGTGGGAAAATCTCATGAAGGATAGGCCTCTAAGTAGCTGAAGGACAACGCAGATTAGTTGCAACTTTGAAGTTGCAAGGGCGTCATAGGTTTGCGCACAGGCAAACAAGTCTTCATGGAGAAAGTACTTGATTCATTTCTCAGAATTCATCGGGGAGAAAGGACGGTCCAAATCCTCCGAGGATATTTCGCGAAGTTCCGAGGGACGTTAGATATTGCGGAAGTGCAAGGAGGATATGGCGAGAACGTCAAAAGGTTTAAAGTTCAGGAGGGGCAGAATCGACAGATCAAAAACCGTCCATCAGCGGAGACACGTGTCAGAAGGTCATACGAATTCGGAGTTTGGCATATCGGAGATCTTGAGGACAGGATACTCATGCAGGTTGGAATCGCGAAACACGATATCCCAATGGGAGAGTTGTGTGGGCCATAGTAGATTTGGTGGAAGGAAGGTGGCATGAGACATCGGGGTTTCGTAGCGAGAAGTGTTGAAACTCATTGCATCTGGATTCACGATCCCGCAAACCCCGAAATCTCGATAGGAGTGACGGGAAGCGGGAAGTTCAACTCACATGTGTGCATCGGAATTTCGGCACATTGGGTATCGGGAGTCGGTAAATCAAGGTGTTCGATATCAAAAATAGCAAAGTTGCGATAGAGTAGAAGTCCCGATAGGGAAAGAAAAGTCAGTGTTGATTGGCCATCGGGTCTCGGGGATTTGAGAGCCCAGTGATTGACCATTAGACTTACGAAGTCGCGAGTTCTAATTCCCCGACAAGCAAAGAAAGGGGATCGCGTGAAGAGAACTGTGGGTGTAGATTGCCCGATAGGGAATTAGAAGAACATTTCAGTTCTTCGGTCTGTGAGAAGAAGAAGATCCTATGTGAGCGGACGTGCCTGCGGGTGCGACGGCGTCAAAATCCAACACAACTTGTACAGAGTTCCACACCAAACACCCCTCATCAACACAATTTCTCCTCGTACCATCTTGTAAGTGTTATTTCCAAATACAATATCCACTCCTGCATCATCCATATTTCTTACAGATATTAGGCGCCTGCCTAGTTTTGGAATGTGTAGAACCTCCGGGAGAGTTCTAATCCTTCCATCTTTTAGCAACAAGTTAACCCTTCCACGTCCCAAGATTTTTGTTGTCGAGTCATCTCCTAGGAATACATCACCACCATCGTATTTTTCATATTCAGAGAACCACTCCCTGAGAGGAGTCATATGGTATGAAGCACCCGAGTTGATCAACCATACATCACGGTCTGCATGTGTACTTGTAGATGTCAGGTAAACATCACCTCCTTCTTCAGTGGAGGTTTTCGCCTCTGTGGGAGAGGTACTATCAGAAACTTTTGGTTTATCAACCTTCTTAGACTTGCAATCTTTCTTATAACATCGTGTTTTACCACACTTCCATCATTTCCTCAAAGATTTTCCTAGAGACTTAGATATACATGTAGATTTAGAACTCCCCCTCGAAGGTTTACCAGGATTCCTGTCTTGGGTATGACCTCTTACAAATAAAGCATCTGTGCTATGAATATCCATGATTTTCTGCCTCATCTCTTCAGAAAACAAGGATGAAACTACATTCTCATACTTCAATGTAGATTGAGTGGTACTACCAATTGCTACAACCAAATTATCCCAAGATTCTGGAAAAGAACATAACAAAGTAATACACTTATCCTCTTCTATAATCGCAATATTAACAGAGACAAGTTGACTTACCAGAGTATTAAAGGCATTTAGATGTTCTGTCACAGAATCTCCATCTTCCATCCTAATATGATACAAATTCTTTCGAAGAAACAACTTGTTTAGCAGGGACTTTGATTGATACAAATTCACCAACTTATCCCATAGTTCCTTGGTTGTAGATTCTCCCGAGACATTCAACAAAACCGAATCTGCTAGGCAAAGTTGAATAGCACTCCTTGCTCTTCTATCCAACTTCTCCCAATCTTCCTTCGACATATCAGTAGCTGGTGTACTATTAGTTTGTGTACTAGTAGGTTGTGTACCAGTAGCATGTGTGCTAGTAGACAGTGTACCAGTAGGCTGTGTACCAGGATCCACAGTGATCCAGTGTTTTTTGTCTACAAGAAGGTACTCCATCTTGAGATTCCATAGCTCAAAGTTTTTACTGTTGAACTTCTCTATCTCGATTCTAGATGAGCTCACCATTCCTCTTTCTATACTCGAATATCCACTGCAAAAGCTCCCACTAAACCCAAGTTTATCACAGACCCAATATAAACTTGATCTATCAAGACCGAGCCAAACCCTCAACAACAAAGGCATCCCTCTGAAGCCAAAAATGAGTTCTGATACTACATGTAAGTTTTAAACATGTGAAGTAAAACAATGCATATAGATTCTTAAGCAAAACAAAATTTAATCAATGGCTCATACACAGAGTACACAGAGATTTTATATCAGAAACCCTCAACCGGGAAAACCTTTCTTATATTCATTATATCCAATTTCACCATTCACCATACAATATATATACAATGTTTTTAGGTATTCCATAGATACCAAAACCCTAATCCCTTAATCCGGGATTAATTTACAAAACCGCTAAAAATAGAAAAATCCACAAAGAATATAACACATACCAAAATAGCAAAATAGAAAAATTTGGGATCGTCATATGCAGTTGTAAAATCTGATGCGCCCACACACACACATGCAAAGAATATAACCCATACCCAACATTCTCATGCTGAAAAGCATATAGAGATTGAGATATACCAAACTTATGATCTCATGAGTGGTATTGATATAAAGACATTATGAAGCATCAAACTTATGATCTCATAAGGCAGATATCATTGAAGCATCACCATTTTGTGTGGATTATTTGAGCAAGGGTCTGGACAAAGAGAGCTTGGTGAAGCTGTTGTAGTTACATCCATGGCTGTAAGCATTGTTGATACTGAGAGGGGGGTGAATCAG
This sequence comes from Picea engelmannii, assembly GCA_009831015.1. NCBI lineage: Eukaryota > Viridiplantae > Streptophyta > Pinopsida > Pinales > Pinaceae > Picea > Picea engelmannii. The sequence goes on along the minus strand of ML778918.1, from coordinate 513,041 downwards.
TATCAAGTACAATTTAAAACCTTTTTCAACTTATACTTAAACCATTCAACTATATCCAATGAGCAATGAACAATAGTATAAGATTTACACCAATACACCATAATACACCATGCACAATATATGAGAAATAATCAAAATTTTATTGTTCAAGGGAAGTATTGACTTCCAAAGGTAGCTACAACTTCCAAATGTAGAGGGAGGGATAAACCTCCAAGAGGAAGATACAATCCTCCAATATCAAGAGAGAGTTTAAATCTCCATCCTTTCCCCTTCCTTCCACCAAAGAATATATGATAGATAATAAAACTTTACATTAAATCATCACCATCAACCAATCATCACATACAACTTGATAATGCTTCTTGAGACTTCTTCAATTTCTGCAATTATTCAATTCTTGGAGTACTCTAATCCTATAGATAATATTACTCAATGTATTCTCTGAAACTCCTCCAATTTTCACTCCTTGAATCCTCCCAAAAAAGAGGTTATAGAAAGAATGGTAGACTTTATTCAATGTTGGTCTGTTCAGAAGAACCAACTTGTACAGCATGCCTTGCGCTCAATATTTAACATCCGATTATGAAACTCTCACAAAATAAACTACAGTCCATAATATTTCCAATGGAAGTGGTCCCACTTCATTTGGATTCTGTATGAAAAAGTTATGATTGTTTTACCTGGAACACTTGTTTATTGACTAGCTTCAAGACTAGTCACAAACCCTATCTTCCATAGAGTGTATCTCCATAATTACAGTGAATCAAGATCTGAAATTTTTACCAGAGGTACCTTGATATGTCTTCTCAATACCATAGTGATTTCACCATCTAAATCGTTCTAGAAAAAACGTTATAGAAAAAATTGTAAGATGACTTGAAAATAACATACCTTAGGACACATCACCAAAAGACTTCATCCTCCTTTGAAATCCAGCCTTCTTATATTCTTATTACCTATGAAATTAGACTTGTATAAAATGAATGTATAATAATGTTTATTTATACCATTTATTTCACTTCCTTTTAACATTAGGGCCGACCTGACACTTTCTTATTTTGTAATTCTTTTCTTTAATTATTTTCAGGGCCTACATGTACTTCCTTCTTCAATTCACTTTGTCATCTTCAAAAATTCATTTCTCCTCAACCATGAGGATCCGCGTGACGTGCCACATACCACTGAAAACAACATGATGTATACTATCCATTCATGGGTGTTGTATATGCATGTGCATTGTCCTTCATGTCCAAATACCTTAATCAATCTTGTGGTCCAAAACCCATGACTAGGGTTGACATCAATGCCAACAACCAATCTTCCAACAAGCATATCACTTTGTTTTCGTTAATATAAATCTATGCTTGTCCCATTTCCTTTAAAGTTTGTGTACGTTTCATAAACTTTTTTCTTTCATAGATCCATTATAAAGATAATAATGGTAGAGTAAGAAGTATAGTTGTTGTTTCTCATTGTATTTCAGGACCTTATGAAGAACTTGGAGATCAAGATCAGCCTGGATCGAGCAAGGAAAAACGTTAGTAAACATGTATTTACTCTTATTCCTTCTTCTTCTTCAGATAGTTTAGCTTCATGAAAAGGAATTTCAGTGTCCAAAATATCACTTTTATGTCTTGGTAATAGGGGTCTAGTATCCAAGAGAGAATCCACTTGTCTACAAGGGGGTTTCTTTGTAACAAGTACAATGATTGAAAATGATTCTCATACATGAGGCCACCTAGCTTGTCATGGGGCTATATAACTCATGATTTGGTCTAGCATGACGAATTCAACACACAACATAAAATCTATTAAAAAAAGTCATTTATATGGTTTTGGGCCACATGTCATCTTTTTCTTGGCTTAGACTTGGAAATTTTTAAAAGGGTGCAAAAATTTGAGTGTTGTCATAGATGACATCAACGTGAACCAATGTACATGTGAAAATGTCATAATCATCCATGGTGGTGTCTATGTGGCACATGAGTAGGTTACATGTCACTAGGCTCAGGATGTTGTTATGTTCCTTAGGTTTACTCTAGTGGGTCCCCCTCATCCAGGTGGTAGATGGGGATTCTTCCTTGTGAGTATCATGTTGGCATACCACTCCATCTTTGGATAGTCCATGTGTCTAATATGGGGTGATAGATTGAAGCGACATGTCATGTCAACATGGTGTTTGGTCATTGACTTGGTATACATTTTGACTTGGAGTGATGAGCGATTTTTCCAAACCTAGAAATTGTTGTTACGCCCTCCTGATGGTGTTTTTCCCTTTTTCTCCTTATCATGTGAAACCACCTAGCAATCAAGACATGTCCAACATAAACCAATGTCACATCACCCAGGGGTATTTATACCTCTTGCATGTTCATGATGTGACCTGGGTTGTGAGGCATTGATCTGGCTCGCTTGTGGTCATTCAATGATCAGGCCCCACACATATGTTTGCCTTCAGTCTTGGAAAAAGGTTCCATGATAAAATCCTTTCACCAAAAAATTGAGTATTTCTAGGTTGCGATAAGCCATATTTTGTGTCCTAATAAGTGTCTAAGCCCGATTTAAGCACCCAGGGCCTTCAAAAAATCCTTTTCTTATTGTTTTACAGAGAATTGTGTCATCCCCATTCTTCCAAGGGATATGAGGGTTATCCCCTTTGTCTCTAGCATGTCCAAATCAAGTTTTATGCCTTCATAATATTCCCCATTGATGATAGAATTGAATCCTTTACTAACATCAGATCAAATGGGGACAACATATCCCTATGATATGCTAAGAATTGTAGACTATGTTCATTCTTTTGTTGGGTTATGGAATCTATCTTGAAATAATAAATGTTGACCATTCCTAAAAATTGATCTGATTTATGAAACAAAAATGATCAACAACTTACACATTAGAACCCTACCTACTTCGAAACTATAACAGAGAGGTGAATGAAGTAAAATTAAAAAAAATCTAAGAAGAAAAGAAACTAAATTATTTATCTAAAAGTTAAGAAATATTGTGGTGTTCATTACTGTATAAAGTTTTTGAGGAAACTCCCATTCACATGAGTACCAAGCAATTCTCCATCCAGGTGGGATAGCTCATAGGTGTTATTATATTTCACTATAGAAACCTTGAAAGTTCCAAGCCATAGATTATCAAATCTTCAATGTTTCCCTTTATCCTCTCTTCTAGCATCCCATTTCATGACCAAATCTTCGGTTATGAAATTTATTTCTTTGGTCCTTTTGTAAAAAATATCCTACATTTTGTCCTGGTAAATCTAGGATTTGATCTGCACCTATTCTCTTTTCTTCTATACTTCAATCAATTGAATTATCCTCCTCTACATGCAATCTGACTCTTCCTCTTCATATTGTAATAGTTTCATCATAGGGAGGCTTAGATGAATAGGAAATATGGCTTCCAATACATATAAAAAATGAAACAGAGAAGTTCCAATGTATCTTTTTGGTATGACCCTATCTTCCCAAACTGCATACTTCAAGTGAAAATATTGTGTATTTTTATTTTGTGACAACCTATTATTGATAATCCTGATCAATATTTTGTTTTAGGATTCAACTAAACTATTTCCTTGTGGGTAGTGGTAGGTTGAATGTCCAAGATGTTTGTTATAATTTTGGAAAAAACTATACCATTTTGGAAGAATTGAAGACTTGGGCATTATCAGTGATAATATTCCTTGGGAATCCAAACCTATCCAAGATATTCTCTTCAAGTAAATTGATTATGACTGAATTTGTTGTTTCCCTTGTGGGAATGGCTTCCACCCATTTTGTGAAATAACCAATAGTTGTTAAAATTCATTTGTGTTGTCGACTTGAATTTGGGTTTGTTTCACCTATGAAGTCAAATCCCCACTATTTCAAATGTGTCTCCACTCTGATAGGTCTCAATGGGAGTACAAATATTTTAGCTTCCTTGCAAACATTTTGCATTCTACACATGCCCTCACCATACAATTCACATCAGAAAATAGAGAGGGCCAATAATAACCATCTCTGAGGATCTTATAAGTTGTATCTCTCTAAGAATGGTGGATAGCACATACCCCTTTCTAAAATTCAGTGATGATTCCTTTAGTTTCTTCCTCAATGATGAAATTGAGTAAGATGCCTCCAAGATCATTCCAAAAAAGAAATTCCCCTAGGATGCAATTTTTGATAGCCTTCAGTTTCATTGATGTAGCCTTGGACTTGTCCCATGTTGATGGGAATATTAAATTTTGGATATAGAAGATGATGTACTTATACAAATGAGAATGGGATAATTTGGATTTCACCATTAGGGATGGTTCTTGTGTTTCATTCACTTCAGGTTCTACTGCTATGAGGTATGATGAAAATAAATTCGAGCTCAGATATTTTTTATTTGACTTAGCCAACATCTTGTGTAACACACCCAACACCTAAGTACACTTTTAAGGGATGGGGTATTTATTTTTATCCTTTCCTAAACATCCTCAAATCCATTCAAAAGGGACACAATCTCCTTCTTCTCATAGAGAGCTTTCCAACGATTGTAATTTTTCTCAAAATAGAGAACTGGATAAAAATTTATGGCCCTTTAAAGCTCTAGGTTTTCAATGGCCAAAGGCCTCTATACTATCACGTCGTCTCCATGTCACTCATATCATATGAAATGGGTATGACATGTCATAATTCATTTCTCATTAACACAAAGGTGGCTACTTTCATAGCTTCTAGTGTGGCACCTTCCACCTATTCCACCGGGCCATTGGCTTACTAGGACCTGACCCTTCGCATGCCCAAAATTGTATTGCATATTTTCCCGAGACCCACTCTCATAAAATAATGACACATGTCCCCAAGTCGTAAGGACCACAGGACCTCGAGAATTTTTCATTATGGGTAGTACCAAACTGATCGATTCAGGATGAGCTGGCACCTAGGACACGCGGCCCTATCCTATCATGCCACATGTCCTAACCATGGAATGCCACATGGCCACTTTCATCTCATGACACATGACACATTTTTTTCCCACAAAGATATCTCTGAAGATACTAAAATCACTTGAAATGTGGCATTCTCACCATATGAAATGTGTACTTGTTGGAATAGGGGAAGACCCACGGTTCAATGCTTCAACAATGCACCAACAAAAGCCTAACTATTAGCCCTTTTGGCAACACCTACGAATCATATGAAGTCTCACCTAAGGTAGAGGAAAGGGTGGTTGTAGGACTCAAATGTCTGCAACCTAGCTGTGACATAGATATTTGATTACACCACTCTATAGAGAACTTAGCACTTAGCATTTATCAGTATTTAACCCATATTCATGTCACATATTCAAGCCCTAATTACAAAACAACGCAGTATTCAACCAGATCTAACACATCTAAGTACTTAGCATATGGAAGGAGATTAGATATAGAATTCATTCACATCACTAAGCAATTAATATATCATACCATATTCATCTAAACATTCATTACTGCACTAAGATTAAATTATATGAACAATATAACAACCATAATGCACAAAGCAACCATAACATAGGATATACGTGGATCACCCCAGCATAGGGCTATGTCCACCAACTCTTCTCTTCTTTATTTTATTCTCTCAATCTTCTACAAGAAGAGAGCCACACAAACCCACTCCACATAGGACATGAGATATGCATGTACTTCGCTAGATCCTCCTTCCCTGAGCTAGGTTTAAGCAAAAAGACTTCTTACAATCACTTGCACTTAGCTCTGCAAGTCTTAACACATAGTATGCACAAAGCCTCTAGCTTTGCACTAAGACAATTATACTAGGTATCTTAACTTAGTAGACTGGCCCCTCTTACATCACCTAGCCTTCTATTTATACATTACAAAATGGGCCTAAACATGGGTAAACCCATGGGCCGACATCCCATACCCATTACATAAACCCTAATCCAAAAACTGCCCTAAAAAGGGGTCAAGATCTCGCAATCTCCGCTTCAACTTGTGCTCCACCTTCCACCAGCCTCTCAAAGTCCCAAAAGAGGTCAAATATGACCAATTTTCTCGAAAACTTGGTCAAGGGCCAACAGGTCTCCAACACTCACCTGTGACTTGTCCTGATTCATTCTTCTTTGGGTAAATCTTCCTCAAAATACTTGAGATTGGCTCGAGCCGTTTTGACCTGCTGCTTCTCTAAGGCCTCCTTCTCGACGAAATCCTGAAGAACTTCTTCGTTCACAGGTCCCTCTAATATTTTTTCTACCAAAGTGACTACCTGTTCCAACTCTATTCCTCTACCTTCAAACTCCTCAAAAAGTAGGCAAGTTGCATCCTGGACTGGCTAGAGTTTCCTAGTTACTTCCATGACTTTTCTCTATATGGCATGGACCTGTTACTAAGCCGTTCATTGTTTGTGGGATGTTTTCATCCTCTCAAATGCTGACATGAGTTTCAATTGTGCTTGTACTACTACTTCTTTCTGCTTTGCCTCCTGAAGTTGTGACTACATTGTCTTCAGTTCAGGGTCCTTGGTAAGTCGTTCGTAATTTTGCGCACTTTGACTGCTAAGTTGTTTACATTCCAAGGTTAATGCCTTGATTCTCTGTACTACGATTTGGGCGGTTTCTTCTCACTTGTCTCGCACTTCCTACGGAGTACTTGGTACTACTTGTAACTCCAATTCTGCTACTCTCTGTTGAAGTTGTTGGATGGTTGTAGTAAACTTTGTTGTTTGAATCTCCACTAGGTTTTCTTCTATTTGTTCTAATCCTGTCACAGAGTGAAGTTCTCTATTGATTGCTTCTTTAACTCCAGCCTGCTCTATGAGTAGTTGTTCTTTCTCTTTTCAAATATGTGTTTTATCCTCTTCGAACTTGATTTGGAGGTTGTACTTCTCTTGTTGCACAACTCGACGTTTCTCTATGACTTCCTCTTGTGCTTGCTTCAGGGCCACTGTGGCATGTTCTTTTTCTTCCTGCACGTAATGAAGTTGAGCTTTGGTTGCATCAACTATTCTTTAGAGTTGGGCAGGCTCATCTCCGAGCTCTGTTTCTTCTGATCGAGGGGGCATAGTGGACACTGCGCAGTTGGAGTGAAGGGCTTGCTATACTCCTCTCAGTTCTTAGTCAATTATTTCATACATGGTTTCTTGTTTTACTTCATTTCTCTGCAAAATATCTTCCAAGGCATATGATACATATGCAATAATGACGTCAAAATCATCGACCGTGAGAACAGTCTGTAGCTTTGGCTTACTATCTTTGGAATTCTTTCGCGATGTCGGTTTCCTTGGGGAAACCTTTGTTTTCTTGGAAGTCTCTGCCTATTCAATGGGGTTCCTAGGCGGTGTTACTTCTCCCTAGGTCTTCTTGTCTTCTTCCCCTTCTTTCTCTTCTTTGTCCACTTCATTGTCTCCTCCTCCACTATTAAATCTGATGCAGTTTCTACTGATGTGTTGCATATTTCCTATACATCTTCCTTCTTTTTCTTCCTGCTACTGCTGGGTGAATCATACTCTTTGCGAGTAACCACCAAACTTCCAATGACATCGGGGTGAGACAATTATGTGTGGTTAACTGGAACTAGGAGTTCTTCAGGACACTCCTTAGTGATATCCTCCATGTTCTCCTTGGTGAGCTTGTAATAGGACTGAAGCTCTTTTTTATTTTTGACTTTGTGCACAGTAATATATATAAAATGTCTATCTGCATGGAACTTCACAACTAGTCTGAACCTGTCCAGGGTGCTCACCATCATACGAGGGAAAGAATCAATATCCCTTGTTAATTACAGGTAGTAGATATGGAACACTGCGTTTGACTATCATTGTTTCCCCATATCGCTCGAATACCAGAGTGTGGTGAACTTCACAGCTAGTGGCTCGAAAGGTTCAATATCAGGGAAGGTCTCTCCTTCCGACATCTCCCAAGAAATGAACATGATGAGGATCAACAACCATCTAAAATGGAACTCATAGCCCTGATCCTGAGCTTCGTGGAAGTCCTGTTCTAACTGGTTGACGAGGTAACTCACCCAGTTCATTTGTAATCCTTCCATGCATTTTCCTCCGAGGTCAACAACAAACCCCATGACCTGTGTGGGTCTGTTCTTCCTTACTAGATTACCAGCGATCAACTGGTAGGCTAGGCGCACTACACCATTCTAGATGGAGGCTACCTTGTAGCCTCGCTTTCCCTTCTTAACATCGCCATAGGTGTCTTTAATATTCTTTACCAGAGCGTGATCTGCAGCCTTACCTGGATAAAAGTCTTGTGGGTCTAGTCCCTACATTCTCAATTGAGTGATCCTATGGAACAACGATGGATTGACAGTGATACACTTGTCCAACCATAGATAACCACCATGGAAGCACGATAGCAGGAACTTAACGCACGCGTTAACCTCCTGATGTCTTCCAAAGTGTGGTATCTTCATCATGTTCAATATAGTGGACCTCGCGATGTCCATAGTTCACAGCTGGGGGATGATCTTAGAATTATTCCCCTTGGTCTTGGTCAAGTATTTGTGAGGTGCAAGCATGCCATAACTCTTGTGGCCTCCTTGGTTATAGTCATCGATATTCAAGGTTGGAATCCTCTCCAAGTGCAGTCTGATTGCTTGTATTCCCTTCGGGAGGTATGCAGTGATGACTGTGTAGTCAAAGTCCATCGGGACACTATCATGACTCACCACACTGGCTAGGGGTGTGATGTAGTCGGGCAGGATGGATGGGATTAAATTCTAATTCGCCAAGTCATCATGACGCTTGGTTCTTTTCTCGGTCGCAGCTCAGAATGGTCCAGATCCGCGAGCAGTCGACTGGGAGGTTTGGAATCCTCTCGTCAATGAGGCTTGGATGCCTATGGAAATCACCTTCTCAGTCATGAGTTCTATTAGAATCTCTTCAATGACCTTTTATGTTGTGCTAATTTCATCCGACATGCACACTCGAGATCTGATATCTCAGGTCGATGAACAATACTCAATGTAATAGAATGGATGGTGAAGTCTCAATGATCATTGCATGAAATCAACTAGTTTTTTGTGGGATCAGATAATCATAATGGGAAAAAAGTGTTCTCGGTGCAACGCTCCATGGGATAAATAGATATTTTCATAAAAGACTCTTCCAATGGGAAGGAATGCCTCAATCAATGCAGTTCCATCCATTATGGCACGGTCCCAGCAGTCCAAGGGAGAACGTTCCGGAAATAACTGCATTTCTAGTTGTTCTAGAGCATTGTTCTAATGATTATAATGCCTCCAACAGTTATATTTCTCCATAATGGCGAAGTGCCAATCTATGTTGTATTGATATTTCAATGAAGTTCAAGTTGTGGAAACCTTCCTTCTACGAAGTCTTCTCTGGAACTTCTTGCAATTTTTCTAACTTTTCTCTCTTCTTACTGAGCTTTCTGGCCTTCTTTATCATGGTCTGAATCACTGGTTTCCTCTTTCCATTATCATTCTTATCTCCTCTTGGCATGATAACTTTGCATTGTGGAGGGTCTTTCATAGTGTTCAAGGGTAATACTTCTTCTCTTTCTGGGGTAGGTGCTCTTATCTCTTGTATAGACAGGTGTATCCAATCTTCCTATGTCCTTTCAACATCGACGTCCATATCTTTGGTCCTTAGTAGCTTCGACTGGTTCTCTTGTTCTTCCAGTAAGTGCGCTATTCTCCTAGCCATGAAATCTCTTATTTCTTTATTTTTCTGTTCTAGATCCTCCTCTTCTTGTTTCCTTCGTATCTGATCTTTTTCAATCTAGGTTTTTCCTAGCAAGATAACAAGTGGGGCGTTGTTCTCAATAAATTTAACGATATCAAATTCTTCTTCTGTCGAAGTGCCATGAGCACTCATATATGCTTGGGTAAGTCTTCCACATAAGGTTATCAACTTTCCTATAAATAATCCTATTCATCCTAATGAAGGAACCATATAAATCTTTCCCAAAAATTCCCAAGTTCTTTCTATCATGATATTCACCTGTGTTTCCTCATCCAGAACACAGTCTATGTCGAAGTCTCCTATTCTTGTTTCTATGTACTCTTTCTATTTTAATATATATGATAAGTTGATATTTCTATGATCATTCAGGGTTTCTTTCATCTGTATTAATACAGTCTATGATTCTTTCTGGTTCTTATTCTCTTGATCTTCCTCAAGGTTTTCTTGTCTCATATTCATCTTTTCAACTTTTGCAATCATTCTAGGGAAATAAAAAACTTCATGGTCCATAGATTTACAACAAATAAAACTAGGACCTCTACTAGGGAATTCCTTAGCAAGATGTCCTAGTCTTCTGCAACTATAGCAAAGAGTTAATCCTCTCTTTCTTTTAAACAATCCCCAACCTTTCCTATACTGCGCATTGGGATCATAGTAACTAACCTACAAAAAATTCTTTCTAGGATCTTGCATCCATTTGTTATCCCAAACATTCTTTCTATGCATAGGAATAATATATCTTTCACTAGTTCTATCAGATCTACTGATATCAAATCTTCCTTCTTCTAGTTGTACCCTAGTTTTCAGACTAGGATTTTTTTTATCAAACATACCTAGATTCATTCTTTCGAAACAAATTTTTTCTCTTATATTTCCTTTCTCAGAGCATAAAGCTTCAAGATCTTACCTCTTTTCTTTAGATCAGACTTCTCTTCTTAGCACAGATCTTCGCAAGTCAAGTAGAATAATGTGCACTAAAGTAGCATATCTATGCACAAAGATTTCTTTTCTTCAGTTCCCAACAATCACAGTTTCAGGTCCCGGCAACATAACCATTTTTTGGCATAGGGAAGACCTAGGGTTCAATGCTTCAACAACACTTGCAAAGAAGATGAAGTCTCATCCGAGGTAGAAGAAGGGGTGGTTGCAGGACTCAAATGTCTACAAACTAGCTGGGACACAGATCTGTGATTACACCACTCTACAGAGCACTTAGCAATTAACATTGATCAATATTTAACCCTTATTCACATCATAGATTCAATCCCTAATTACAGAACAACGCAATATTCAACCAGATCTAACACATATAAGCAGTTAGCATCTGGAAGGAGATCAGATCTAGAATTCATTCACATCACTAAGCAATTAATATATCATACTAGATTCATCTAAACATTCATTATTGCACTAAGCTTAAATTATATGAACAATATAACAACCATAATGCACAAAGAAACCATAACACATGATATACATGGTTCACCCCAGCATGGGTCTACGTCCACCAACTCTTCTCTTCTTTATTATCTTCTCTCAATCTTCTACAAGCATAGAGCCACAGGAACCCACTCCTTATAGGATAGGAGATCTGCGTGCACTTCACATATCCTCCTTCCCCGAGCTAGGTTTAAGAAAAAATCCTTCTTACAATCACTTGCACTTAGCTCTACAAGTCTTAACACATAGTATGCCCAAAGCCTCTAGCTTCGCACTAAGACGATTCTACAAGGTCTCTTCACTTATCACATTGGCCCCTCTTACATTGCCTAGCCTTCTATTTATACATTACAAAATGGGCCTAAACATGGGTAAACCCATGGGCCGACATCCCATACCCGTTACATAAACCCTAATCCCAAAACTGCCCTAAAAAGGGGCCAAGATCCCACAATCTCCACTTCGACTTGTGCTCCATCTTCAACCAGCCCGTCGAAGTCCCAAAAGAGGTCAAATATGACCAAGTGTTATCACTGAAATTTCGTCTGCACATGATGACAAGAACTCCACATCATCAAAACAGCAATGAAGTCATTCATGGCACTAAATTAAGTTCACAGCATTCCAGAAGAGTCAAAAACTATACAAAGTAACCAAAAATGGAAGGGCGCTTTACAACATCTGGGTGCGCGCGCATATGCGCGGGAAAAAAACATGTTTCTAGCGCATGCGCGCCCCGACGCGCGCCTGTCAACATAAAAAGACGCGCATCTGCTAATACGGCGCATTAATTGCTTAAGTCGGCCTCCCGACCGCCTGTGGACCGGCCCCCAAGACGATTTGACCCTCAGATCAGGGTCGGCTCTGCAAATTCGGTGAATTAAATGACTTAAGTGAACCCTAAACAGGTCCGTGTTTACACCGAAAGCTGGTTACGTGACCGCTTGGAAAATGTTATAAATAGACGTGAAGACTCATTGTTTCAGCAGAGAATCCAAAGCAGAGTTACGCTGTCCAGATGAATCAGAGCCTAGCCTTTGACAATTAGTCCATCAGCTGTGTAATCCAGAGTTCTCTCACCACTCATTTATGTTCTGTTCATTTTGTAAGGAAGGCATTCCGTTGAGGATTTCCGAAGGACCTTCCGCTGGAGGGAAGAGGAACCATTATCCCTTTCTTCAGCGTGTGCTATGGTTTTCACTAATAGATCAAGCCTTGAAACCATTGATGACTCCCTTGTTTCATATTTGACGTTTTTGTTTATTTCCGAATTGTTATTTGCTCTCAGCTGTTAGTTAGATTGTATTTAAATCTTGTTTTCTGTTAACCCTTTTTGCTCCACAGCTCATCCTATTCTACCTTGCTGAGCCCAACAGGGCATGCTAGTGCTCCCACTTTTGCTCACCCGGCGACGATTCGAGCACGAACAGACTGGCGACTCCACTGGGGATTTAAGGTATTAAATCCTCTTTCAATTGGGTTCAATTCGCTTTCCTTTTGTCGTTTTTAACTTGCAGGGATTCAAACCGACTTTCGCCGACCTATTACCCGGTCGATTCACAGCAGAATCGAGAGAACCGATGTTTTTTCTCAAACGCGCGGGTACGTCACCCCACAGACGCGCGCACGCGCTCTGCCCTTTTCATACAGTCCGCGCGCACACGCGCACCTGTCCATGCTAACAGCCGCGCATTTGACTAAAATTTTTCATTGTAAGGTTTTGATGTGGGGAAAGTCAGTTTTCCTTTTCAGCAATTATGTATGTATGCTTTAAACACTGCACCACCTAGACCCCTCAACTTATAAAGGGGATAGTCGAACATAGGCACTTAGGAGGATTAAAATCATTTTTCCCTTATTTTGCTTTCTGCCACGTGGATGGCTTGTTTTGATTCATAATCCAAGTGGAACATCAAATCACATCTGAACTCACATTCGGGACTAGAAGTCACAAGTAAACAATCTTAAGTATGCTCTTCTCTCGCGCCCTCAGGCGACCTTGAGAATCAGAAAAAGATTGCAAAAACGATCTCATCTCCCTTTAACAAAAAAATTTCAAAAACTTTTAGGAGAGGACAATGGCTCTTTTTGAGACCCCTCTTAGTTTCATTTTTCAAACGCATTCTTGTAACGGGCCCATACATGCCCACATGTCAACAAAGCTAGAATAGTGTTTGAATTTCTGCTTTCTTGGATCAGAAAACTAGGAGAGTTTAAAAGTTT
>ML778918.1:447200-486262 GCA_009831015.1 Picea engelmannii | reverse complement strand
TTCACCTTGTCCCACCTCTGGCACAACTTAGCCCTGGTCTTGTCGTCCCCCTGACACTCGACCTTGTTACACGGTTGCGGCCACTATTTCTCTCATATATCCTCCAACCAAGGGAAGTCTTGAGTCATCCCACTTCTTGACTTTGTCCATGTACCTCTGCCACTTTATCACCTCAGTAGATTCCAAGGAGTACCTTTTGCTTCTGGAAGTCGCGTCCCCCTTTTTGTCAACAGCAACACACTTTTCCAGAAGGGAGACAGTATCTTGATTCTCATTCTCTATTTAATGAGAGATCTCGGATGGCACAGGGGGAAACAACATTGCTCCCTACTGTCGTTGGCCCCCTTAACATTCGATGCCAACACTCTCTCATGTTATGGTGGGTCTTACTTTGCGACTATTGCAGTTCTTTTTGTCATTTTTTGAAGACCTCTGAACTTGGTAGGGCCATCAATGCCCACATCATCGTCGCTGCTTGTTACAACGATCATTGCCTATTATTCAGAGTATGTTTAGTTACAGAATTGTCTTCTGACTTTATCATTACCGCCCCCGAGGGCGCTGCAGTTGTCTACACCAACACTTCCGTCATCTTTTTTCAGAGTTACACCACACGAGCATGGGGCATGCCCACCTCGTTTGTACACAGTTGTATATTTTTTCATACACGTCTCTCAGAAGGTCGAGATACTGGTTCCTTTTTCCTCCAACGGATCGTCCCGAAGAGTCCCACTATTTCTTTCCCTTACAACAACAGTCTCAGTAGAAGAAACATTGATGGATTTCGGCTATACGTATGCTCCTAACCTCATCCATCAGGGGGCATCTGTTATCACTGAAATTTCGTCTGCACGTGACGACAAGAACTCCACATCATCAAAACAACAATGAAGTCATTCATGGCACTGAATTAAGTTCACAGCATTCTAGAAGAGTCAAAAACTATACAAAGTAACCAAAAATGGAAGGGCGCTTTACAGCATCTGGGTGCGTGTGCATATGCGCGGGACAAAAACGTGTTTCTAGCGCATGCACGCCCCGACGCGCGCGTGTCAACATAAAAAGCCGTGCATCTGATAATATGGCGCATTAATTGCTTAAGTCGACCTCCCGACCGCCCGTGGACTGGCCCCCAAGACGATTTGACCCTCAGATCAGGGTCGGCTCTGCAAATTCGGCGAATTAAATGACTTAAGTGAACCCTAAACAGGTCTGTGTTTACACCGAAAGCTGGTTACGTGACCGCCTGGAAAATGCTATAAATAGACGTGAAGACTCATTGTTTCAGCAGAGAATCCAAAGCAGAGTTACGCTGTCCAGATGAATCAGAGCCTAGCCTTTGACAATCAGTCCATCAGTTGTGTAATCCAGAGTTCTCTCACCACTCATTTCTGTTCTATTCATTTTTTAAGGAAGGCATTCTGTTGAGGATTTACGAAGGACCTTCCCCTGGAGGGAAGAGGAACCATTATCCCTTTCTTCAGCGTGTGCTATGGTTTTCGCTAATAGATCAATCCTTGAAACCATTGATGACTCCCTTGTTTCATATTTGACGTTTTTGTTTATTTCCGAATTGTTATTTGCTCTCAACTGTTAGTTAGATTGTATTTAAATCTTGTTTTCTGTTAACCCTTTTTGCTCCACAGCTCATCCTGTTCTGCCTTGCTGAGCCCAACAGGGCATGCTAGTGCTCCCACTTTTGCTCACCCAGCGACGATTCGAGCACGAACACCAAGGTTCTCCAAAACTTGGTCAAGGTCCAACAATACTTCCCATGTGGGCTAACGTGACATACATGTCATCACAATGCCCAAGGTTCACCCAATAGGGCATTGACACTTTCCCACTCCTTATTTGTTGAATGACATCATATGAAGTCATCTCGTATCATTCATGCATCAATTATTTGCCATTTTCATAAGGCCTATTTCCATAAATGTTGAGATGGTTTGAGATCCAAGATACAGTTGGCATCCTAGGGTACGTGGCCTTATCTGGTCATTCCATATGGCATGAGACATGGAACTCATACCACTTGAAACGTAGCATTCATTTCCTCCACATATCCCTGTCCAATAGTTTTGAATCTACATGACACATGGAACCACTCACATCATGACACGTGCTTCCACCAGGTAATCATGGACATCGGGACCACAACCCCTTACAAACCTCCTGTAAAATAAAACTCTCAACAATCCTTCTTTTATGTATTATGATATAGTTAATCAAGTTAATCATGTAATTAATTAAGGTAATCACCATATTATGAGAAACCTCTAGTGTTCAATGTCTCGAGGATTACTAGGTGATTAACTAGGTTAATCTCGATAATTATGGGGCACTTAATTAAGTTAATCCCTATGGCTACAATTCCTGGACTTTACCACAATATCTACAATGGATATTTTTCCCTTGTGTGGAATCCAAGAAGGACATGTGTTGCCACTAGACCAACATGGACATCGAGACCATTATTCTTTCTGGTCTCCTATACACTAAAACTCCCCACGATTTGGGGTCCACTTGAATTTTCTTCGCTAATATCTATGGTGGATATCAATCCACTCCTAGATCCAAAGACTCAAATTTGTGGGGCTTTCCACAGAGCCTATGCTTGACGAGGGTCCCACACTCCACTCACCTACAACCAAGTGTTGACAGGTGTCCCTTCCATGACACCATAGATACCACATCGACATAGTGTGTCATTACGATGTCACCCTCTCTTTCTCTCTCATGATTATTATATTTAAAGGTATGGGACAAGGGGTTAATACCATGGTCCTTGGACATCGACATGCCATGAATTTAGAGGGGGATTAGAATTAAAATTCTTTTGGGGTTCAATGCTCCGATTCCTTGGGTCATGAAACTCCCTCCTAAGCTTGGTTGAGAAACTTGATGGCCAAAATCACCTTGATGTTGTGATATGATAGTAGGTACTAGTCCATTTCTGGATATTCAATATTTATTATCTTCACTAGATCGACAACTATTATTCCTCACATAGGTTTACATGGGATTATGATGGGTAACCAACCAATCTTCAGATGACTAAGATTTAATCTCTCCCTGAAATCGACGACTATTGTGACTTGTCCATTTCATTCAGTGTTTAATGGCTTATAGATTGTTCCTCGGGACATAGAAAACATGCAAACTCATGCTACATCATTCTTCTAGTTACATAGACATGCCAAAATACACATTTCATAGTGTGTAATGTCCCCATTACCAAAAACTTAACAAAATTTCTCTGATACAACATTGTAGCATTCCCAACCACATGTTTGACTATGCCACTTAAAATTTTGAATTCTGATACTAATTTAAATCATAAAAATACTCTAAAAATGTGAATATTCATACAAAATAATAACAAAAATATGTATACAACATACGCAGGAAAAACCCATGAAGCAATGCATAAATTTTAATGTAGCACCTAAATTAACACACAATTAAATTACTGAAAATGTTTTGCATATGAACATAGTTGAGTTGAGTAACAATAATAATTTATAAAAACCATTATCACAGAGATTCCATAGAAGAAGAAACATAATTAAACAAACAGTAAATAAAATAAGAACATGAAAGACACTTATCTCATGAAATAAACACCAATAGCATGCAGACCTTCCACAATTGTCCCAGCCATAGACTAGACTACTCATAATCTTAGCAGTGGGTCACCCATGAGTTGGGGATAAACTCTACCAGGGAATAGGAAATCCTAAGCCAATCTAAGGTCTGATAATTTGCATAATTTCTCAGTTTAAGGTGCCCAACTGTTGCAACTAGCCTATAGTCGCTCATTCCCCATATGTTTTTCCAACCCTAGAAAGTGTGCCCCTTCTCTGTTGAACAGTCCCTCGGCTACCCCACTTCCATTTTGGGGCTTCAAAAATGGGTCAGAAAGGAAGTCTCAGAGCCCTATAGCTATTTCCCAACGCACCACAGAAAAATTCTGAGTAGTTTCTCACCTAGAGAAACTAATCACTGTCCTGACAACCCGATTCTTCGACCACAGGCCTAAACACGTTCCTCTTCAACCTGCAACAAAACTAGGTACATGTATGGATGGTAGCATCCATGAGTGGATGGTAATAATCATGAATGAATGATGAGTCCACCCAAATACACTAAGTCTCTCTCTCTTATATATGCATGTTCCTTTTATGAGATATGGCACTCAAGGAACCCCCTTGTCCCCCACTTTATAAAATTAGGATATATTCATATCCATGCTTTATACTTTAAGGAATATTAATATAATATTCCTCTGGGATTAATCCCCCCTTTCTTAGCTCCTTTTCCCTACCTAGTGGAATTTATCCCCCTATGCTCTTTTACATGGTTGGTTTACAATAATGATGTGTTTTCATTAATATTTTCATGTGATTACATATTTCAATGATGGTTGACTAGCCATTTTAGCATCTAGCTCGCCATCCTAATAACCAAACAGGAACTGCAACCCCAATACATAAGCAATCATATATATATATATATAACTTCAACTCTACGCACTTCCAATTCATTACAACGCACTTACCTAGGTGTGCGCAACACTATGCCTTGTGCACCTCTGTATTGCTAACAAATATCCACGAACTTATCTAGGTGCACGCAACACCAAAAGAAGGTGTCAACGAATCACCATCCTATGTGTTCATTTAAATTTATATGTCCAAATGGGGTTTGTCCTAGGTGTATTACATTCACCTCACTCTTACTTATGCATTGTCCTCGGTGCACTGTATACATGTACATTCAAAATTATTCAAAAAGATCCATGCCTTTGCTAATTAATCTTGTTAGCTACCTGGTGCTCTACTTTAAAGAACCATTTCATGTATTCATACTGCAGTTGGAAGTCATTTTCTCTATTCCATAGAGCCACTTCAGGAAATAATTTAGCTCATTGTTCCATTTGACACACCCTCATGATTACAACTACCATGCCATAAGAATCCTTTAGTTTCCTCTTCCTTGTTGAAATCACCTTTCTAGGCTCAGGTATCCATTCACTAATACACAATCCTTCAACGATCCATCTTTCCAAGGATTTCACACACAAGGAGAGTGCTAACTCATTACCAGAACCCCACCAAGGTTCTACATTTATAGGATTGAGTGTCTCCAAAAATAGTTGCTCTTCCCAAGAATTCCAACTTTAATAAATATTATCTCATCTGTATCACACACATACAATCACTATGAGAGAATATTATAAAATATTCATTTATAAATTCAAATTAATTTCATAATGGAATTCATATTTTCTCCAATTATGAGATTCCATCTCATAATTTTCTTGGTGGTTGCAACAGTAAGAAGCAGTCTTCCTTATGGATTTTTAGAAATACCATATTGTAGACAAGTTTTCCTAGCAATACTTGCATCTTGCATTCAACCAACAGATGATTAGTATTTCATGTGTTATAGAATTTCATTGCAATATGTACGAAATCTTACAAAATGATCTTAGAATTGTATACACTTAACAATTCAATCACAACTATAAAATAACTTATTAAATGGAATGAAATTATGATTCTCTGCATGTGCATGTTCAATAATTATGATTTTCCTTTTCTAACCATTATTACTCTATTTATTGAACACAAAATTCTTATAGTTACTGCTCATGGGGCTACTTGACTTGCAAATTTTATGTTGCAATATCTAACAACCCCTGAAATATCCCCAACTCCATGAGTTAGTGATGATTGTAACTTTTCAGCTATTAGCATAATAATTTCCATTAAATAACATATATGCACGCATTCACAAAAACACATTCAAGAATAATAATTATGTCATGCATAAGTGAAACTCTACCACTTACGATGCATGAGTGCAACTTTCAATGGATATCTATTCAATGCACCCTTGCATTGATTTTTAGAATGCTCGATATATAATTCATGCATCTTACCATTGGTAAATTGGAAAGTCTAGAAAATGACTTACATTGTCCATACAATTCCTATTTCCTACTCCACTATTTGGATGGCTTCCTTTTAGACCGAACACTACACCAATAATATAATTATGTGGTGTTCATTAGTGTTAGGAAAAAGGTTGTAGTCCAAACATTATTTAGAATTAGGAATTTCATTGGATTTTTGGGTGGTACATAACCTTTCCATAACCAAGCCTTTCCATAACTAACCATGTCATGGTCTCATACATGACTAGATGTTTTGGCATGCATTCCTATAACAGGTTCATACCCTTTATTGCTTTGGTTATTAGCTCATAACCAATTAACATGACATGCCATTGTGTCATTGTATGCACTCAAAAGATAAGAATATTTTATAATTACTACAGGCCTCCAGCATTTACCACACCCAGTGGTATCTTATTCCCATTAATGAATTCAAATAATACAATAATGTGATAAAACAAACTCTGGCTAAGGAAATTCTTACCAAAAATTCCTTTGGAAATTATGCAATAAAATTACATAAAAATCATACCTGCATAGCTTCCATTAAATAAATTTAATGGTACCTGGATACCTAATAACAATAGAATCTACCATGCCTCTATTATAATCCTTATAATCCACACTTCAACTTTCTTTTTCTTCCTTCTATATGCAGCAAAATTATTAGCAGCACTTGCAGCCATGCAATAATTATATCCTTCCTGGAACAACATATATATATATTACAACATATCATGAATGCATATGCATTCCATGTTCATGTACTTTGTATGTATTTTCAACAAGCCATAACATAATTGTTTCTACAGTAATTGCAACAACCTCTTTCTTCATGTACCACTTTTCTTTGTTGTTCCTAGAAGACCTCAATTCTTCCTGGATTCATGTATCCTTTTGTTCTCTTACTGAGCACTTTTCCATCTAAACCATTCTTGATCAGTTTTTTACTTTCATCCATATATTATGTTGATATTAACTTCATCCTTAATCATTTCCTAGATCCATATGACCAAACACATGCATCACCAAATTACATTTCCATCCATGCTCTCATATTGGATTTATATATTCAACTTCTATTTACTCTTCTAGAGCAAACAAGTTCAACCTTTCCTTGATTGAACATATCAGCCCGTCTAGTTTCGTGCACCATTCTCTTCTCTTTTATTATCCACCCAACCTCAAACATGACCTACATAGTCAATTCTCCAACATGTGGCAATGCTACCCAAATGTTTCTTTTTCCAATTGACATGGTTTTTTCCTAGGATTTTATTTCTTTTGCATTCGCTACCATGCATAGAATCATTTTTCTTCTGCATGGTTCCTTATTGGTTTGTTTTTAGAAAAATTGTCTCATGTTTGAATCCTTTTGGATTAACATCCTAATGTATCATGTCAATGCACTCATCTCTTTGGAATGTACTCAACATTCCTGTTCACTCTTGTCACAGTTCCTCAAATGTCACAGAAGACTTTTTATAACTTAGTATACATTCAATGGTACCTTTCCACTATCTTAATTTACTCATGAACTTCATCCAGACTCTAATGCACTTAGATTTGAGTAATTCCTCCACTAAGAGTTTGATTGCACCATTCTAGATCTAATCTATATAGAGTATATTGATCTATGCATCTGTATGGACTCTTTAATTATATGCACCTTAATTTAATTACCCTTGAAGTGGTGATATTCAGACCATGATTCCACTATGCTACTCTGATAACCATGATGGAAGTACTAACCCAAAAATATGTGATTTCTCCTTGGAGATGTTATCCTTATCTTCAAGCTAATACTCTTCCTTCCTTTATTAAAATACTAACATATTGACATACCAATCCCTTTTTTCTTTGAAATTTTTTGCCCCTAATGTACTACCTTATATGTACATTGGCTTCTTTGGGAGTGCATGTACTTTCCCTATTTAATTTACTACATGATCTATTCTTATGTACAGATTCCATTGAGCACTTTGATTAATATGAGTGGATTTCCTGTAGTGGCTACCCAAGACTTTATAGATACAACCAGATTCATACCTTAAAATTCTTTAGTATTAAACTTGATCATCTTATGAAATATTCTTGTCATAGAACTCTTGTCTTGAGTACCTATTCTTATCTTTAACCAAATTTCAACCCTCTCACCTATTATGAAAACCATCTCTCCACACTTCCATGGTCTCAGCTTCATGCATATCCATTACTCTTGGTTTATCATGAAACATGAAACATGGATGATCTCTTTCTTACTCAACATTCCCAAATAGGATGCATATTTTTCATCTTGAAGCCTTTTTGTTGGGCCCGAGATATGATCACTTTTATGACGATTACTATACACTATTATCGCATGTACATATGCGTTTTTCGTATTTTGAAGGAGCTTTTTGAAGAATTTTATGTTAAAAGGATATGATCTCCACCAGGTACCTGTGATTAATGTTTAATGTCATTATTGGGTATAATTCATAACATTTTATGATTACCAAGAGCTAATTCATGTTTTTCTGGTGTTACAGGGAAAAAAACACCATGTTTCTATTTCTGGCACTCAGTCCGACACTCCTTCCAACACTCGTTCCAGTACTCGATCCAACCCTCTATCTAGCACTGCGTATTGCACAAAAACGGAGGGTGACTTGGTAGTTATGGTATTGGCGGCCAGTGATGGGTGAATCGGGAACATGGGTTTTGTTCATGCTTTCCCGCTCCAACCACTGAGCTCCCGACAACTCATTTTTGCTTGTTCAGCTGAGCGATTATTGTCTCACCTTGTTTTAGCAATTAGGGCATCATTTAATGAAATTTGCCAAATTTAGAAGTGGTTCGACCCTCCTGTGGTCAACCACTTCGTATGTAAACATTATAAATATCACCCATGTGGTAAGATAGTTGTTAAGCAGTAGAAACATCAGTGTGTTAGATAGAAATATGATTTTTACTCTGTTTTGCCATTTTACATTGCCAGATTATACAAGAACTGTGTTTTTGAGTTTTCATGGTGAATTCGAATTGTTGAGTTCATGGTGTGCTTTTAGAAAGTGACCACGACTTGCTGGGGGGCCCAACAGTAGTTTGGTAACTGTTCGTTGTGTTGTTTATGCATTTCATAGTCTAGTTGTTCTCTTTATTTCCTGTACATGCATTTTTCATTGTGTTAATTAGTTTGTTGTTGTAGTTTAATTGATTTGATTCTCTTTATGATGGATTGTGTTAGAATGCATTAATTGTGTAGTTAGGAATGGATTTGCAAATACCTAGACTAACCCCATGTGCAATTAGATAATAGATTATGCTTTCTTTTATGATTTTATAGTCAAGTTTAAAACAAAGTTTTAATTAGAATAGAACAGAGTTTTTATTTGAGTTTTTCTTCGACAAGGATTTGATGGATGCATAGAGTTAATTTCAGTTTTTAATGATAGCTTGCTTATTTTAGTTTTATATAGATCTTGCTTACTTAGTTGTTGGTTAATAAATTTGGTAGTTTACTTTTTAATGTCATATCTAAATTTATGTTCTTAAGCATTTTACTTATTGTAGTTTGAATTACTAAGATGGATGTAGCATACCTTCAATTTATGCATTTCCTTTCTAGAATTAAATTGCAATTATAGTTCTTAGTTAATGGTTAAATCTAGTTTTGATTACATAGTATAGAAGTACAATGATGATCTCGTTATATTTTTTATGGTTAATAAATGAATATGCAGGGTAATTGACGATTGTTTTTGTCATGGCTAAATTATCATTGGATTGTTTAATCCATACCTTTCACTTTTCTATTGAGATTAGTGTTGAGCTTATACTGCTTGAATTATCTTTTTTTGTCAAGTGCCATCGAAATATCATACGACACCAGAGACATTCACACAACCACCAAAACTATATTTGAGTTTTCATCAGTTAAAGATACTTTTCTTGTTTTCATAGGTTAAAGGATAATTTTCTTGCTTTCATAGGTTAAAAGATCTAGTTTCTTGCTTTTGTAGATCAAAAAATATAGTTTCTTGCTTTCATAGCTTAGAAGATAATTGTATTGATGGTGTAGGATAGATAGTCTTTTGCTTTGATAGGTTAAGATAGTAGTTTGTTTATCATAGATTAAATGTTAGTTGTTAGTCTTTCTTTCTTTCAATTAAATAGATTTCTTTTCATGAATTAGAAATAGTTTTGAATTAAGAATTTAGTTCAGTTGCCTCTTAGGCTAGATAGTTGTTCAATGATAAGTTTTTATTTGATTACTTGCAGTATAAGTTATCTTAGAATAGTTAGTTGTCTATTTTCTTTAATAGGTTAGTTAGTTGTTTTGCTTACTTGTCTATTTTCTTTAATAGGTTAGTTAGTTGTCTTTGCTTACTTTTTTATTTGCTTTAGTAGAATAGTTGCTTGCTTGTTTATTTACTTGCCTTTATAGGATAGTTTCTCATTGAATGTAGGTTGGAAAGTTAAAGTAGTTTTCTTTTGTTATCTGCTTATTGTTATGCTTAATAGTTGCTTTTTCTTATTGTTATGAACTACTTTTCTTTACATAGGGTTTTTACTTTTCGTCTTAGAACCATCCATTGATCCTTGGCCCAAAAGTACTTAGGTTACATAGTTTCAAGTTTCTTAGTAGGGTTTTCTCATTAGATAGCTTTGCTTGAGTAGATTAGCCTTAGATAGCTACCTTTATTAGTTAGACTATACTCCTACCAACCCTTGTACCTTTGGAATATATTTTTCTACAACTCTAAGTTTACTTACCCTGGGTTAAAAATTTAATTGAGGGTTTTTAGTGTGTTTTTAGTGCATATACAACACCCATCATTTTTGGTGTCGTTTTCGGGGAGTTGTCTCAAGGTAAGAAGTATTTAGGAAATAGAGAATTCTTAGATCTTAGCATTAGATTGGTGGCGGGGGAGCTTTAAGATGAGAGGTAAGAACCTGTGCATCTGCTATAGCAGGTTCCTTGTTAGGGTCCTAACCCGCACATAGGTAGAACAATATATTTGGATGTAATAAAGGTCAATATTAATAAGGCCTTGCAGTAAAATAGAACAAGTCGAATGTAAGAAGACCTAATAGAAGCTTCTACTTCTAGAAGGATATTCCTATAAATGCTTCTTTTGATAGACATATTTAGTATAAATAGGATTTTAGGGTATGAGAACCCTAGCTTGGATATTATTGTAATAGAGCTCTACTCGACTGGAGGTTGTGCCCTCGAAGAGGCCCGTGAACATTGCTCTCAGAATGAAAGTGTTATTTATGTTGTTATTCTCATATCATTTCAGTGTTATTGTGGTGATTATTTTGGTTATATTGTTATTATTCTGCCATTTATAGCATTTTATTTCAGTTCTGCATACTTTTTATATCTAGTATATTACAAGTGGTATCAGAGCACTTTCTTGGCAGAAATTGTGGGTAAGTTTTTTTGCAAGGTAGAGATGTATTCCAGCATCTTTAAGCCACAAAGATCTGTCGTTACGTGCATAAACCCACGGTTGAGGGATTCATACACGCAGGAAATACAAGTGGTTCTTAACCTCACATCTGTTGGCCACCCTTGTAACCCTTGTTGGTACCCCTTCGAGTGGTTTTGCATCATACACCACCTATGTACGGATCGACGTAGATTTCCTGAAGCCTTCTTTAGATAAACCAATTGGTCGCCTGACTGCTATAGTGCCACCGAGAACAACACTCAGAAAGATACTCTCTAGCACCTGGGTAGTTGGGTAGTACGGCTAAGGGTATGGTCTATCCTCCTCAGTTAGTGCCCTGAGATATTGGGCCAAGTACTATTGTTGGACCGTACACATATATCAGAGAGCTATAGCATAGGGAAAACCCTTATCCGTAGAACCCTTGAATACCTAAACCTTGGGGACCGAAACATAAACAAATTAAAATAGACAAGATCTATTTTCGCGCAACTGTGATTGGGTTTCCATGTAAATACACATTTCTCTATGGTTAATCATTTGGGCATTTCCTCTCTGCAGTATTCTTTAGACCAGAATTTTTCCACCACTATTTGAGACCTATTCCATTAGATTCATCTCTTCTCCCTTATCACTTTCATCCATATCATTTTTCGGAAAAAAAATTGACCCCTCCCCCTCTTTTCAGTTCCCCCATCCTCATGGCCCATAATCGTAGCCAAGACTTGGAAGCTCACTTCAACACCTTGCAATCTGGTCTCATCGAGACCCAACAAGAAGTAAAACAACTCAGTGCCAATGTTTTCTCCATAAATACAACCATGCAGTCCTCAAGGGAGGAAATCAAACAAGACCTTACCACCTAGCTTGAATCTGTCTTTTCGGCACTCTAAACCAAACAACATATCCCTACAGATAACCCTTCCTCTTCCTCACCTCCACATAATGAAGGTGACAATTCCTCTCATGCCCATAACTTTCAGAACCATCACTTTCAACGTGAACTATGCCTTCTGCGGGTGGATGTGACCAAATTTGATGGCTCAGACCTCACTGGTTGGGTAACCCAAATGGAACATTATTTCTCTTTATACGACATTACAGATGACTTGGACAAACTCTGGTATGGTGTTCTCCATCTAGATCAAGAACGTTGGAAATGGTGGCAATGGAGAAAAACTTCTTGTCAAGGGTATATTGCTTGGACACACTTTATGGAAGAGATTTATGAATTCTTTGACACTGACACCAACCATTTGGGTTGTTTGACAAATTTGAAACAATCAGGAACAATGGAAGACTTTATAGCTTCCTTTGAGCACTTGGGTTTTCGGACAGAGGGCATGTCTGATGCTTTTTTACGAGCATATTTTATCAGTAGCCTCAAGGATGAGCTTTGGGCCCATGTCCTCATGGCTCGGCCTCAGATTTGGGTGGAGGCTACTAAAAAAGATAAAGAAGAACACCAGGTTGTATCTTCTCAAAACTGGAAACCCTCCTTTATCCCTCTCCCTAAACCAGTAAATCCCACTACTCCCTTCACTCCATTAATGATCCAAAAATTGACCAGGGCGAAAATGGTTGAACGCCAACTCAAAGGCCTTTCCTATAATTGTGATGACAAATATTTTTCGGGCCACAAGTATAAGGAACAAAAGCTGTTTATGGCCATCTTCGAGGATATTTTGGAAGAGGATATTGAAACTCCCCTTGTTTCTGAGTCACCTGAAACCCCCGACATAACCCCTCCCTCAGACCCTCCTGAAGTAGAACTTGTCAGTTTCCTCAATGCTCTCACTGGATTCTCCTCTCCCCAAACCCTCAACCTAATCGGTTACATCAAGAATCAGAAGTTCATCATTCCGGTTGGTAGTGGAAGCACACATAATTTTATTCATCGCTGCATTGCCCAAGAAACTCATTTATACATCCATGGTGTCAATAATTTCCAAATCATGATTGCCAATGGTGGCTCTATGAAATGTGGAGGGCATTGTGAAAATGTGTGTCTCCAAATTGGTTACTACCACCTAAAATCTCATATGTTTTCTATAGACATGGGTGGGTGTGACATTGTGTTGGGTGCAGACTGGCTAAGGAATTTGGGTCCCATTCTCATGGATTTTAAAGAATTAACCATGCAATTTGACCAGGAAGGCCACCAATATAAGTTCCAAGTCATCACCATCAAGTCACTTGAGATCATTAGTTCCCATCGCATGGAAAAGATGCTCAAAAAGGGTCATTCTGGTGTTATTTCTCAACTCCATGCCATCTAAGCAACATAAACACCCTCGGTGCTGCAAGACCTCCAAGCCATCCTTTATAAACATCAAGTTGTCTTTTCCACTCCCCAGGGACTCCCTCCTTCATGTGGTATTCATGATCATTCCATTCCCTTTGTACCCAGAAGCCTTCCTCCCAATATCCATCCATATCGTCACCCCTTTTCCCAAAAAAATGAAATTGAGAAAATGGTCCAGGAACTCCTTAATGCAGGCATTATCTACCCTAGTACGAGCCCCTACTCTTCTCTTGTGGTCATGGTACTAAATAAAGAAAGTTCTTGGTGAATGTGTCCTGACTTCTGTGCCCTCAACAAACTTACCATTAAAGATAAATTCCCCATTCCTGTCATTGATGACCTCCTGGATGAACTGAGTGGCGCCCAATTCTTTACTAAACTTGATCTTCATTCGGGCTACCACCAGATACGTATGAAAGAGTCATACATTCCCAAGACTACCTTTATAACTCATGAGGGCCACTATGAGTTTTTTTTCATGCCCTTTGGCTTGTGTAATGCCCCCTCCACCTTCCAAAGCCTCATGAATCAAGTCTTCTGTCCTTTTCTCCATCATTTTTTCTTAGTTTTCTTTGATGATATCCTCATCTATAGCAAGACCTGGAAAAAACATCTTGCTCATGTGGATCGAGTTCTCCATCTACTCTCTCAGCACAAACTTTTCCTAAAACAGTCTAAATGTACTTTTGGTGCCTCAGAAGTAGAGTACTTGGGTCATCTGGTTGGCAAGGATGGTGTTAGGGTGGATCCTAAAAAGATTGAAGCTATGCAATACTGGCCTCACCCAAAGACTCTCAAAATATTGCGTGGATTTTTGGGCTTAACAGGCTATTATCACACGTTTGTTAAGAATTATGGAAAGATTGCAACACCTCTCACTGCTCTCCTAAAAAAGAAATCTTTCACTTGGACTCCAGCTACTGATCAAGCTTTTCAAACCTTGAATATGGCCATGTGCACCACTCCAATCCTGGACCTTCCTGATTTCACAAAGACATTTGTCTTTGAATGTGATGCTTCAGGGAAAGGAATTGGTGCTATGCTTATGCAAGAGGGTCGACCTTTGGCCTTTACCAACAAGCAACTATTTGAAATAAATCTAGGCAAATCTATCTATGAAAAGGAAATGTTGGCTATCCTGCATGTCGTTGATTTGTGGTGCCCTTATCTATTGGGGAAACACTTCCAAATTAAGAAATACCATCAAAGCCTCAAGTATTTTTTGGAACAACGCATTTCCTCCCTGGAGAAACAAAAATGGGTAACTAAGCTGTTTGGCTATGATTATGAGATTATTTACAAGAAAGGCAAATAAAATGTGGTTGCTGATGCACTTTCTCACAAATATGAATATGAAGGATCCCTTTTTTCTCTTTCCTTCATTGTACCAGATTGGCTCCAAGTTGTTCGCCAGGAATGGCTACAAGATCCCAAAAGTTCGCAGCTGATCCAAAAATTGCAGTCCAGTGCCCCAGCTACCCCAGGGTACTCTTGTCTCCATGATGAGATTCGATACAAAGGATGTTTGTATTTAAGTAAACAATCAAATCTTAAATCCACATTACTTTCTAAGCTTCATGCTACACCGCCAACGAGGCACTCCGGGTTCACCAAAACCTATGACAAGGTCAAACGTTCTTTTTTGGGGGATGGTATGAAACAAGACATTCTTAATTTTGTGGATGAATTTGATGTGTGTCAATGTAACAAGGGAGAAACAGTAAAATCTCCACTCACACTACAACCGCTCCCAATTCCACTTTCTATTTGGAAGGACATCTGTATGGATTTTATTACAGGCTTACCCAAATAGGGAAATAAATCAGTCATCGTGGTGGTTGTTGATCACCTTTCCAAGTATGATCATTTATACGCTCTTCAACACTCGTTTACAGCATCCAAGGTGGCTCAAATTTTCATGGATCAGGTCTTCAAGCTCCATGGCATGCCACACTCTATTGTTTTTGATTGCGACCCCACTTTCACCAGCATTTTTTGGCAAGAACTGTTCAAGATACAAGGCACCCAATTGCATCTCAGTACATCTTATCATACCCAGACTGATGGTCAAATAGAAGTTGTCAACAAGTGTTTGGAAACATATTTGAGGTGTTTTGACTCAAAAAAGAAAAAATAGTGGGCTCAATGGTTACCCCTAGTTGAATGGTGGTACAACACTTCATACCATACAGCTACACGCATGACTCCTTTTGAAGTGGTGTATGGACAGAAGCCACCTTCAGTTCTCTCATACTTACTGGGTGTCTCGAAGGTCTAGGCGGTTGACCAAACACTTATAGGTCGAGAGGATATTCTCCATACCCTCAAAGAGAATTTGGTCATGGCACAGAATTGCATGAAGCAACAAGTAGATCAAGGTCGCTCTGAATGTCAATTTGAAGAAGGGGATTAGGTCTTTCTTCGCCTGCAACCTTACAAGAAGAATTCCCTCAAGGTCGAGCATTGTCATAATCTAGAACCCAAATTTTATGGTCCTTATATAGTTCTCAAGTGTGTGGGACAGGTGGCCTATCAATTATCTTTGCCTAGTCATTCGAAGCTACATCCTATTTTTCATGTTTCCTGCTTAAAGAAGGTGATCGGAACTAAGTTCCAAATTCAAACCAACCTTCCCGAGTTATTCGAAGAAGGATCTATTTGGCTACAACCACAAGTAGTTTTGGACCAACGTGAGCATTGTCTGTGTTAGAGAACCATCAAGGAAGTGTTAATCCAGTGGAAAGATACAACTCCAGCAAATGCCACTTGGGAACTAGCTACCATTTTGCAACAATTTCGACATCTCCAGCCTTGAGGGCAATGTTGTTTTTAAGGGGGAGGACATGTTAGGGTCCTAGCCTGCACATAGGTAGAAAAATATATTCGTATGTAATAAAGGTCAATTTTAATGAGGCCTTGCAACAAAATAGAACAAGTCGAATGTAATAAGACCTAATAGAATCTTCCGCTTCTAGAAGGATATTCCTCTAGATGCTTCTTTTGATAGACATATTTAGTATAAATAGGAGTCGAGGGTATGCGAACCCTAGCTTGGAGATTATTGTAATAGAGCTCTGCTCAAATGGAGGTTACCCCCTCAAAGAGGCCTATGAACATTGCTTTCAGAATCAAAGTGTTATTTCTGTTGTTATTCTCATATCATTTCAGTATTATTGTGGTGATTATTCTGGTTATATTGTTGTTATTCTTCCATTTCTAAAATTTTATTTATGTTCTTCATACTTTTATATCTGGTATATTACATTCCCCCAAACCCAATGGTATTTTTTATTTTTGTTTTCTTTCATGAATAGACTTAGAAACCCAATGGTATCTTTTATTTTTTCTTTCTTTCATGAATAGGCCTAGAGACCCACAAGGTAGATACATTAAATCTAAGTCAGACCTTTCAACCAAGGTTCCTTCCGATCTCTTTTGGGGAAGGAATGTTCCACTTATAAAATACACAGACTGATACCAAAAGACATGAGCTAGATCAACTCAAAGAGCTAAAGTAGTCTCTGAAGAGACTAACACAGGGAGCATTATAGAACAAGGAATTGAAGCATCAATCATATTAGGACAGGAGGCAAGACCACTTGAGCCTTCTGTAGAACCAAACAATACAACCTTTGCTTTTACACCACCACCAAGAGACCCTAATTTTGAAGATATCATAGACCCTGAACAGGTGAATCTTTTGTTTGGTAGTTCAGTCAATGTAATTATCTCTCAAACTAACACACAAAATTTTGCACCAATAATCTCAACCGGCTCGAGTAGAGTCCCAGACATCCAATCAGTAGGAAGACCTTTCCATCAAAGGGAAAAGTTGTTCTCTTCAAAGATAAAACCACCTAGGTACTCTATTTTTGGAGACCAAGCCAATATGGATAATCAGGAAGACCATAACAATGTAAGACATGGGGAGGAAGAAGAAACTGGAAACCAAACTAAAACTACCTTCGGGTTTGGGATTTTGGACACCCCTCCAAATGTCAACATGAAGAATATTCCTCTCTCAGCACTACATACCTTTTACGGTAAAAATAGTGAATATCCAAATACCTTCCTATTTGAATTTGACATCTTTTGTAGGAGCTACAACTACATACAAGATGCCTAGAAACTAAAACTCTTTCCTTCCACCCTCAAAATATTTTCACTAAGATGGTTCATGGGGTTGGGAGAATCTAGTATTAGGTCTTGGGAATTCATGAAAGACATCTTTATTAAGAAGTAACAAGACTACTGCAAGACTAAAGAGTCTCGTAATGACATACTTAAAATCCAACAATTAGAAGACGATACCCTCGAAGATTATATGGAAAGATTTGGTTATATCTCCCAGAAGTCAAAATACCATGACCTCCCATAATTCAAAATACCACAAACTCCCAGAGGATGCAATTAGGGATCTTTTCCTTAAAGAAATTTTAGAAGAATATCTAGATATGCTTAACCTGATGGCATCAGGTGACATCTCTCATAAACCATTTGTTGAAATATGTGAAATGTGTAAAAATTACTCAAGGAGTAGAGCCAAAATAGGAAAGAATGTTCGGGACCCTTACAATAGAAGCTTAAAACCAATTAGTTCAGGTGGTATCACAAGAGAATATATAGGGAACCTTTTAGAGAACTTCAAGACAAATATATTAAGAACAATAGGTTCCCAGTTGGACACCCTAAAAATAAAAAAGAAACAGGAGGAGGAAAATGTAGCAATGAGCACATATTGCCTAAGATGTAGGAGGAAGCATTCCTCAAGGGAATGCCCATTAGATAACATTTCAGTTTGTGGATTCTATAAAGAAGACCATGTGACTGAAAAATGTCCATCATTTCCCAGTTTATTAGCCATATATAGGAGTGGAGATCCCGGGGAGTCTTCTTATGCACCTATGAGGCCATGGAAGCCTAGGAGTCAACCCACATACTCGGATCTACAGTCTCAATTTCCACTCTATTATCAACAACAACAACAATGGAACTCACCAGGTTGGAAAAACTGGTCTACTCAGTACCAACATCCTTCCTTTCAAGGATGGATAGGAGGACATAACCAAGGAAACCCTCAAGCTCCACCTATCCCTATGTCCAACCATCATTATCCTCAGTTCCCACCAAACACTCTACAACTTTTTCCAGGTTTTGTTCGACCACCTTTACCTCCTATTCCACAAAAAAAACCACTACAATATCAAAATGTAAGCTCCCCGAGAGAAACACTATTACCGACACAACCAGTGCCGAATCCCAATAATAATCCCCCTCAACCTCTTCACAATGTTGAGACGCAGGCCTTCCTGACATATGTTATCACTCCTGTTCCATTACAGGAAATTCAACTAAGATCGGGAAAAGTTCCAGAGAGGCAGAGACCTTCAATAGTCATCCAGGAAGAAGAAGAAGAAGAAACCACCAAACAACCCATGGATGACACTAGGTGGGAAGATGTTATTATCCTGAAAAATCAATAACCCAAGCTTCCCCAAAATGAACCTTCACAAATTACGAAGGTCCCTCCTTATCCAGACCGATTGGTAATCGAGAAACCTACCACCCGACCGGAATTTGACATTTTGAATGAATTGAAAAATATTTGTGTCAATATTCCTCTTCTTCAAGCCATTAAATACATTCCAATCTACATTCAGGTAGTCAAAGAATTGTGTATCAAGAAGCCAGGTAGGAAGAAAAAGGACCCCCCTACAGTACACTTGATAGGAGGACTTTTCGAATACATATCAGAGTAGCCAAAACTAGCAAAATATGGGAATATAGGAAAGCCCATAGTGACCATAACCATTAATGAGGTCTCTATTGGAAGCATTATCATAGACCTAGGGACAACCATTAATTTTATGACCGCTACTACCTTGGAATAGTTACAGTTGCAACCTCTTATTCGGCGTACCCCAACCATTTTGGAATTAACAGATAAGACTAGGGTTATACCTGAAGGAATTTTAGATGATGTCATGGTTACTTTAGCCTCATGGGAGTACCCCATAGACTTTCTTTTCATTCATTCAAAGGATCCTGCCAAAGGCCATCCTGTCATTTTGGAAAGACCTTGGCTAGCCACAGCCAATGCATTTATTGGTTGTAGAGAAGGAGAAATGACCATCTCAAATGGTCTCTCTATCCATAAGCTCACCATTTACCCTCCATCTCAACCTATTATGGAGAATCTATGGTGGCTTGAATGTCCATACGAGAACGAGGACTAGGAAGAACCCATATTTCTAAGTGACCATGCATGGGCACTTTAGGAGCACACAACAAAAAATGTGCTAAACCAGTTTATTTCTGTTATCACATGTGTGGATTTTCCACAGTCTTTTCCCCAATTTGAGTACATGTTTGGGGAAGAATTTCAAGAAAAATTAGACCCATCCATTCTGTCTTTGACATATTTTATTTAGGGATGATTTTAAGGAAGGAAATTTGTTTTAAAATGTAGAAACCTTGGCGAATCTTACTAATCCTTCATATGCCAACTATAAATTTTTGGCGATATTTTTGTAAAAATATTCAAATTTATAAGGATTTGATATAGTTTTTATAAAATTTTGGCGATTTTTAAGGTAAAATAATTTTATCCTATAGAATTTGGGTGAATCATTTTTAAAATAGCAAATCTCGTTTTTGGAAAAACTATGGAAAATTAACCCATGAACGAAATTTAGCCCCTAAAATCATCCGTGATTTTATTTATGAGATAGATGATTCTGCCATGTCTTACACTATGCCCTACGAGATTAGTCCAGGAAAACTTTTACATATAAATTCTGGGCTAGATGCAGACCAATAGAAACAATTAGTAGATATCCTTAAATAACAATCAAGAGAATTTGCCTGGGAATACATTGACATGAAGGGTATACACCCCGACACATGCATCCATCACATATATACCCAGGGGGATGTAACACCTATTAGGAAACCCCAGAGAAGGACGAACCCAACACTTAAATATATAGTCAAGGAGGAGATCCAAAAGTTGTTAAATGTCGGATTAATCTATCCCATCTCCGACAGTAAGTGGGTATCCTCGCTTGTAGTGGTTCCAAAGAAAGTGACTGGGAAATGGAGAATTTGTGTTGATTTCCGGGAACTCAACAAATCCACTCTGAAAGACTACTTTGCTCTCCCTTTCATTGACCAAGTTCTAGATACCTTGTCTGGAAAGAAGTACTTCTCCTTTCTATATGGGTACAGTGGGTACAATAAGATTCTTATAGAACCCGAGGACTAGGACAATACTACCTTTACTTGTCCTTGGGGCACCTATGCCTATAGGGTCTTACCATTCATATTGTGTAATGCTCCTGCAACTTTTTAACGAGCAATATTAGGGATATTTTTCGATATTATTCATGATTGTGTGGAAGTCTACATGGATGAATTCACAGTCTATGGAAACACTTACCAGGAAGCCTTATACAACTTAGAAATGGTCCTCATCAGATGTCAGTAAATGAACCTATCTCTAAGTCATGAAAAATGAAAAATGTTGTTAACTGAAGGAGTGGTTTTAGGACATCATGTTTCATCTGAAGGGATAAATGTTGATCCTGCAAAGATTAAGTTCATCGTCAGACTTCCAGCCCCCAATACTCAGAAAGAGGTAAGAATCTTTCTTGGACATGAAGGATATTACCGACGATTTATTGAAAATTTTACAAAGATTGTTGCACCTATGTTTGGATTATTGATAAAAGATGTTGATTTTGTTTGGACTGAGCAGTGTCAAACTACCTTTGAAACCCTAAAAGCTAAGCTCTCTGTGGAACCAGTTCTTAGAGGGCCCAACTGGACTCTCCCATTTCATATATCCATTGATGCCTCTGACACCACAAAAGGAGGGGTATTAGGGAAGAAAGAAGATGAGCAATACTATGCCATTTATTTTGTGAGAAAGAACTTGTCCCCTGTCGAGTTGAACTACATAGTCACCCATAAGGAATTCTTGGCAGTTGTTCATGCTATTAACAAGTTTCGTCATTACATTACAGGTTATGAAGTATTTTTACACACCGATCATTCTTCCATTAGATTCCTCATGAACAAACATATAACTAATGGTCGAGTGACTAGGTGGCTCATGTTATTGCAAGAATTTAATATCAGTGTGCTTGAACAACCTGGAAAGGATAATGTAGTAGATGACTTTCATTCCTGAATAAAAAATGAGGATGATGATATCCCTGTGGATGATAGTTTCCCAGTTGAGCATCCTTTTTCCCTATCTGTCAACACCCCATGGTTTGAAGATATGACAAACTATCTATCTACTAGGAAGTTACCATCTCATTTGTCACCTCATGAAAAGCGGAAAATTATTACACAAAGTGCTAATTACTATTGGGTTGTTCTTGATCTTTTTCGGACAGGTCCTGATTTGATTATTTGTATATGTGTCTGAGAGGATTAGGTACCTAATATACTACGAAGCTTTCATGATGGACCATGTGGTGACCATTTTTCTGAAAAACATACATCATATAAGGTGCTACATTCAGGTTACTATTGGCCTAGCATTTTCAAAGATGTTGCTAAGTATTTGAGAAGTTGTGATAGTTTCCAAAGGATAGGAATACCTACGTCAGCTGGAAAAATGCCTTTGCATGCCCAAGTTATGATAGAACCCTTCGAAAAATGGGCCCTCAACTTTGTAGGACCAATTTCACCCATGCCCTGTAGGAAGAGCTATATTTTGGTTTGTACGAACTATGTCACCAAATGGGTAGAGGAAAAAGCCATATTTAGGGCTATAGAGAAGTCTGTTGTCGAATTCATCTATCAAGACATCTTTACCCGATTCGGTGTCCCTCATGAAATTTTTACCGACCAAGGCACTAAATTCACTTCCAAGCTGATGAAAGAGCTAACAGAGAAATATGGGATTAAACATTGTAAATATTTTCCATATCACCCACAAGCCAATGGTCAAGTAGAATCTACAAACAAAGTTCTGGAAGCCATATTGACCAAGATTGTTCAGTTACATCACCAAGATTGGGCTGATAGGTTCCTAGAGGCTTTGTGGGCATACTGGACCACCTGGAGAAATACCACTGGGCACACTCCTTATGAGCTAGTGTATGAGAAACAAGTACTTTTACCAATAGAATTCAAAGTAAGGACCTTCCATATTTTCGTAGAATTATGATTGAACCTAGATGAGGCTCAAAAGAAATGAGACCTACAATTGAATGAGTTGGATGAAATCAGGCAAGATGGCATCCAACGGACAATATTAGTCCAAAACCAGAGGAGAAAGTGGCATGCCAAGTTTATTAAAAAGAAACACTTCCAACTTGGTGATTGGGATCTGTTGTTTGATTCCCGATTCAAAAATTCAAAGGAAAACTCACCACCCAGTGGTTGCTCCCTTACGTGGTGGACATTGTACATGACAATGGAACTATAAAAATTAAAACAATTGACGATGGACAAGTCTCCTATGTGGTAAATGGACACCGACTTAAATTTTATCATAAGCCCATTTCCAGAGATCATTTTCTACAGGTCATGTCAACTGACAAGGCATTGGCCTTAGTATAAGGGGAAGTCCCCCCTTGTTCTTGAAAAGTTTTATGAATTTCCTACGGTATATATGTAAATAGTTTTTGAATTTTGTTAATAAGGCAATTCTAGAGATTTATGTAAGTATTTATTTCACTAGGAGTACATAGTTTCAAGGATCTTTCTTCAAAAATTGTTACACTTGAATTTTGTGTCTACTAAAGCATCAAATGAATATTGAATTACTGTAATTAGCCATATTTTTGCAATAATTCTCATTTTTAGGCATTCTAAAGTATTTTCTCTTAAAACTCTTCACCACTGTATAAGGAAGTGATAGCATA
Organism: Picea engelmannii; assembly: GCA_009831015.1. NCBI lineage: Eukaryota > Viridiplantae > Streptophyta > Pinopsida > Pinales > Pinaceae > Picea > Picea engelmannii. The sequence goes on along the minus strand of ML778918.1, from coordinate 462,673 downwards.
ACTATCAAGCCTAGAGGTCTCTTGTACAATTTTTCCAAGAAAAATGAGTAAGTGAGTCAAGTGTATTTATCAAAGAGTAACAAGTAGGTTTAATTAGTGGTTAGTCATGGAAACATCACAAGAACTACAAAGGAAGAAAGTGAGTTGAGCCTAGAGATACCTTTCTGTTCTTTCTCAATGGTACCATCCACTACACACTAAATATCTTGATTATATCGTATCTTTAGATAGGCCACATTTTCTTAAGTACCCATGACATCAGGACAATCACTAATTAATTTAATGGAAAGTCATCCTATAACATAAATACCATCCCAATTGAAAAAAAAAAGAGAAAGAAAAAGTTGTTTTCAGAGTTGTTCCCCCATTTTCTTTCATAAAGAAATCTTATACTAAAATATTAAAGGATGGAGGGCCAGTCTTTGAGGTTTTAAGAGGCTAACCCACTGGGATACTGAACAGGTCTGCTGGCAGTGGGTACTGGCCTGTGGTATGACTACGTAAACCTGTCAGAGTACTGAACAAGCTTGCTGGCAGTACGACATTACTTGTAGACAGGATGTACGACAAAAATAAATAATAAATTTAAACTTGTCCTGATGTACGACATTACTTGTAGACAAAGTTGACATGAAGTATGTGTGGTTAAGCTAAGGTTAATGAATCTCATACACTTTCCATTGGGGCATAACTCTAAGAATATCTTTAAACTCTCTTGCCTATCTCTTCTTATCTATATATAGGATCTCTTATCCTATAGGTGGGGCCATCTTCTAACTGTCTCGTCAGGCCAATCTGTGAAATTTTATCTTTACACTTAACATACTATAAATATTCGGCTATTGGGGGATACTGACTGGTTTCCTATACTTTTGATTGTGAGGTGTCATAATACTTAGGTGTGGGGGAGGGGTTCATCTGCTGAAAAATGATCATTGCCTAGAGAAATAAATCTTTGCAAGAATTTTTGTATTATCTCCATGATACGGGTTATTACATAGATAGTCCTTTTTATTTTTGAAGTGCTAAACTCCTGTGTGCTATAAATTACTGAACATATACTTAACATACCACTCTTTATTGATTTATCTTTCATTACAAGCTGCATATTGTAGGTTTGAAAATACATGTTTTATGCTTGCTATAACCTTTTCATTGTAGGTTTTGACATTATATGTCATATGAAAGAGGATTGAGAGAGCATGGTGGCAAAATAAACCACAATGGAGCATTCTTCCTTTGCTAATTAAACCACTGTGATTGTCAAAAACATTTAATTTGCAGGCTATCCATTACAAGAAGTGAAAATGTATTTAACAGAGAGGTACCAGATGAAGGACCATATGAGGTTCCATATGAAATGCCGTATGAGGTGCCGAACGAAGTGCAATGTGAATTACACACAAGTAATTGTCCTAGATTCTAGGTAATGAGAACTCAATTACATTCAATTGAATTAGTTGCAAACATTGATTGTAGATGCTCCATATGTTTATGATAAAATGTCCAAGTCAAAAGACTTGGACATTGATCTAACCACGCATCATTACATTTCTCCAAAACGAGCCGTCGAATTCGAATTCTCCACACATGGAAGCCCGTGTACACATGTGTGCAACCCACTCCACTATAGGTGCATTCAAAATCGGGATAGGAAACCATTATCTCCATTCTCCCTTGCCATTTTCTCTGCCCTGCATTAACAAATCGCGCCCAGTCATCCCGTGTTCAAATCACGTTTTTCCTGTGCCCAATTCATGTCATATATTGGCTTGATCACACCCTTGCCTTGTAAAATTCGCCTCTACCAAAATTCCTAGGTGGTATGAACCCTTATTCTATGCAGACTTGTTTTCCATTCTCGAATCTGCACACTGTAGAGAAGTGTTTTGTGCGCAGGCTGGGGGCCATTTTTTTCTAGCTTGCAGGGCCACGATGATGGCCTCTCCATGAAATTTGTAGTCAGTTTCAATGGTAAGAAAACACATGTAGGGTCTCTTACCTTTGAAGTTTCAGAAGAGTCCATTGCTGCTTCCATGAAGCTCCCAAGAATGGGAGATAGATGGTTCAAAAACCACCAATTGTCACGCTCAAGTTATAACAGGTTGTTTAAGCCTGAATTCGAGAGCATTTATGAGAAAAAGGGTATGCTAAGGAGTGGGTAAAGGTGTAATTGATCAACCCCCTCATAATCATCACATGGTTAATTACATGTGAAGGTAGATACTCCACCTTCAAAGCTTGTCATTTTAGATTGTTGGCTCATTTTCTGTTCAACAAACCTTTGAACTTCCGCTTCTATTTTCTCAAAAGCTTGAAGAAGATGTCCTCTCAAGTGAGAAAGAATGTAACTAACCCCCACAATAGTCTCTTTCACCATGGCTTGATCAAACTCCTCATTCTAGCTGAACTAGAGAAACATGGGAAAAATTAGGATGCCTTTATCTACCAATTTGCAAACCCTCGCTTGATAGTTAAGACTGACAAAAATCCACTTAGCCTAAAAACTATCTCTCTATCCAAGCCTCGCTCTCGAAGAAATCCTAACCCCCTTTCACAAACCCTCTCTTTGCAGAAACAATACCAAAAGCTTGTTTATATCCCTACTTCTTCATCGGGTAAAAAGACCAAGATCAAAGACCAAAATAAGCCTATTGTTAACCCCCCAATGCCTTCAATCTCTTGATCCTACACCTAAACAGCTCCAAGAAGTAATTCAGTAAGACTTTCCTATCATTTCCACAAACAAGAGGGGATCCAATTGATGTGGTAAAGGACCCTTTCGGAAGGGTACCCAAAGCACAAGAACCAAGCCTTATGAAAAACCTCCACCTGCTTTGGACCCTATCCAAGTGTCCTCCGACCTTGAGAGCCCTCAGAAGAAACTTAGGGAAGTTTCTACGGATGGATTAGAGCCACTAAGGAAAACAAAATTAGAACCTACCTCTCCTTACCAATCCCCCATCACTCCTACTTCACCCTTGCCTACTCTAGATCCTAAAATTGATAGATTGTCCACATCCCTCAAAGTATCTAAGACTTCCTCGGAGATCAGCGATTCTGCCCCAACCATAGAGGATCTACAAAAGGAAAACCATCAGCTTCTCCAACAGTTGGACGAAAGAAAGACAATAGACACACACCTTCATCATGATAATGCAGTCCTTCAGGAAAAAGTTAACTCCCTTCAACGGTTGGTCGATGAGATAATCAAATCAAACCGTAGCCTCAAAGCACAATTGAAGCAATATAAGAGGCATGAGGCAAAGTCTTCACAGCAAGAAGGAGAGGCTTCTAAAGACGATCTTCCTCAGCAAGCCTAGTCACGAGGGGTAAATTCTTTTTGTTTGCAGTGGGACCTACAAAATCGTAAGTGTGGGGGTAATGTTGGGCCTGAGATATGATGACTTTTATGATGGTTATTATACACTTTTTCCGCATGTACATATGTATTTTTTATATTTTGAAGGAGCTTTTTGAATAATTTTATGTTAAAACAGTATGATCTCCACCAGGTACGTGTGATTCATGTTTAATGTCATTATTGGGTATAATTCATCAAATTTATGATTACCAAGAGATAATTCACGTTTTTCTGGTGTTACAGGGAAAAAACACACCACTTTTCTACTTTTGGCACTCAATCTGACACTCCTTCTAGCACTCATTTCGGTACCCAATCTGACACTCTGTCCAGCACTGCGTATTGCACAAAAACGTAGGGCGACTTGCCGGTTATGGTATTGGTGGCCAGTGATGGGGGAATCAGGAATGTGGGTTTTGTTCATGCTCGCCCCCTCCATCTACTGAGCTCCTGAAAACTCAGTTTTGGTTGTTCAGCTGAGCGATTATTGACTCGCTCTGTTTTAGCAGTTAGGGAACCATTTAATGACAATTGGTGAATTTAGAAGTGGTTCAACCCTCCTGTGGTCGAAAAATTGGTCTGTAAACATTATAAATACCACCGAGGTGGTCAGATAGTTGTTAAGCAGTAGAAACATCAGTTTGATGGATAGAAATACGATTTTTAATCTATTTTTCCATTTTACATTGCCAGATTATACAAGAACTACATTTTTGAGTTTTCATGGTAATTCAAATTATTGCGTTCGTGGTGTTCTTTTAGAAAGTGATCACGACTTACTAGGGGGGGCACCAATAGTCTGGTAATTGTTCTTTGTGTTGTTTATGCATTTCATAGTCTAGTTGTTCTCTTTATTTCTTGTACATGCATTTTTCATTGTGTTAATTATTTTGTTGTTGTAGTTTAATTGCTTTGATTCTCTTTTGCGGGTTAGTATGATGGATTGTGTTAGCATGCATTAATATTGTAGTTAGGAATGGATTTGCAAATACCTATAATAACCCCATGCGCAATTAGATATTAGATTATGCTTTCTTTTATGATTTTATAGTCAAGTTTAAAACTGAGTTTTAATTAGAATAGAACATAGTTTTTATTTGAGTTTTTCTTCGACAAGGACTTGATGGATGGATAGAGTTAATTTCAGTTTTTAATGATAGCTTGCTTATTTCAGTTTTATATAGATCTTGCTTACTTAGTTGTTGGTTAATACATTTGGTAGTTTACTTTTTAATGTTATGTCTAAATTTCCGTTCTTAAGCACTTTCCTTATTGTAGTTTGAATTACTAAGATAGATGTAGCATAGCTTCACTTTATGCATTTATTTTCTAGAATTAAATTGCAATTATATTTCTTAGTTAATGGTTGAATCTAGTTTTGCTTACATAGTATAGAAGTACAATGATGATCTCGTTATATTGTTGATGGTTAATAAATGCATATGTAGGGTAATTGGCGATTGTTTTTGTCATGGCTAAATTCTCATTGGATTGTTTAATCCATACCTTTCACTTTGCTATTGAGATCAGTGTTCAGATTATACTGCTTGAATTATCTTTTGTTTTCAAGTTCCATCGAGATATCATATGACACCGGAAACATTCACACAACCACCAACACTATATTTGAGTTTTCATCAGTTAAAGATAGTTTTTCTTGTTTTCATAGGTTAAAGGATAGTTTTCTTTCTTTCATAGGTTAAAAGATCTAGTTTCTTGCTTTTGTAGATTAGAAAATATAGTTTATTGCATTCATAGCTTAGAAGATAATTTTATTGATGCTGTAGGATAGATAGTCTTTTGTTTTGACAGGTTAAGAGAACAATTTGTTTATCATAGATTAAAGGTTGGTTGTTAGTCTTTCTTGCTTTCAATTAAATAGATTTCCTTTCATGAATTAGAAATAGTTTTGAATTAAGAATTTAGTCCACTTACCTCTTATGCTAGATAGTTGTTCAATGAGAATTTTTTATTTGATTACTTACAGTAGAAGTTATCTTAGAGTAGTTAGTTTTCTATTTTCTTTAATAGGTTAGTTAGTTTTTTTGTTACTTGTATATTTTCTTTAATAGGTTAGTTAGTTGTCTTTGCTTATATGTTTATTTGCTTTAGTAGAATATTTGCTTGCTTGTTTATTTACTTTCTTTCATAGGATAGTTTCTCATTGAATGTAGGTTGGTAAGTTAAAGTAGTTTTCTTTTTTTATCTGCTTATTGTTATGCTTAATAGTTTCTTTTTCTTATTGTTATGAACTAGTTTGCTTTACATAGGGTTTTTACTTGTCTTCTTAGAACTATCCATTGATCCTTGGCCCAAAAGTACTTAGGCTACATAGTTTCAAGTTGCTTAGTAGGGTTTTCTCATTAGATATATTTTCTTGAGTATATTAGCCTTAGATAGCTACCTTCATTAGTTAAACTATACTCCTACCAACCCTTATACCTTTGGCATATATTTTGCTACAACTCTAAGTTTACTTACCCTGGGTTGACAATTTAATTGAGGGTTTTTAGTGTGTTTTTAGTGCATATACAACACCCCTCACTTTTTCAAATAATTCCATTCAAAGTCTTCTATATTACTCACTGGGTATAGACATCATCATCTGGTAGCTTCCTCAAACAATCATTCCACATTTTCAAGAACTGACCCTGCCCTGTTATTCATACATGAACATGCCACTTTGCTAAATACAATTTGTTATTCTTTATCATAAACCTTAATATCTTCTTGCAACATATTTATTATAAAATATAACAATTCAAAAAGTTATGGTTAAAGAAAGCATACAACCACAATATACAATTCTAGTAACATGTGTACAATTTTTCCCCTTCATGGTTACCAAAAATATTCTTTTGAATTCCTATGAATTATTTTACCCATCTCCTAATTCTGGGTGATTGCATGAACTCCTCTATCCAATACCTTTCCAATGATTTCTTTCTTACTCAATTTCTGATTTTTGAGAAGAAATTTATGGTCATTTGATTATTACCCAAAAACTCCTCTTGTTCACCTTTTATCCATATGAGATTCCTATGCATATTTCCATATTTTCCTTAGCAATTTGATACGGTCTCAACTGGTTTTATTCACTAGCATAATCTGAACACTCTGGCCAATTTTCACCTTCATCTGAGCTTCAGGTTGTTGGATACAACCTACTGAAGTTTTAGGTCAATTAGTATTTTTGGCCCTAAAGGCTATAGGTACCTTCTATTCCCTCTTAAAAATTTTAAATGTCTCCAGAATTTTAATTTATCTCCATGACTATATTCTATTGTTGAATAGATTTCTATAGGTTTCTCATGTGCCTCAAGATGATTCTGGAGAAGCAAGTTATGGCCTTTAGAAGTTAACTGGGGCTTAAAATTTACTCTCCATTGTTTGGGTTGTAAGTCAATCATCCTAAATATGCTTGAGGAATGGGATACACCATTAGAAATGAAGCATTGAGATATTTCATTTGAGCTACATTGTTTTTTAGTAGCTAAAAACATTGTTTATAGCCTCAAAAATTCCCTACAAAAACATAACCTTCAAAAATACAAACAAAATCACGAAACATCATTGATTTCCTACTATTGTAGACCACCAAATTGATTTCGCATGCACTAGGTCTAAATTGTACACCCATATTTAACATGCGCAAGCTATACATGCATAATTCCAAAATGTAGTGCATGCACAGCGTACCCATATCCAGTGTGCAAAACTTTTGTAGCGTGCACCCATATCTAGTGCTCACAAATTTTGTGCCACACACCAATATTTTGCGCGCATTGCAATCTCCGCACCACATCGCACTAAGGTTCAGTGCGCTCACACTTGCAACAATATTCGTTGCGCACCACCAATTCTACTTTCATGTCGCGTGAATATTTAACGCACATGCACCACGCACTAACATTGCATGTGCACCAACAAATTTGCGCTGTGCTTTTCCAACACTCAATGTGCACGCCTTGCACACCAACATTATGTGCGTGCCAAAATATCTGCATTGTGTGATGCCAAATTCTAGTGCGCTCACCCACACACCAATATCATACGGGTGCCACCAATTCTACATCGTGCAGTGCCAAAATTTAATGTGCATACCCTGTGCACCAGTATTTTCCATGCATCACCATCTCTGCACTGTGTAACGCCAAATTTCACTATGAACACCCACACACCATTATTTTTCCGTGCATCACCAGATTTTCACTACACAATTCCAAATTTTAGTGTGCAAATCAATGCACCATTATTTTTCCGTGCATCACCAGATTTGCACCCCGCAATGCCAAATTTTAGTGCGCACATCTGCGAACCATTATTTTTCCACTCTTAACTATTCTTTCCATAATTCCAAATCGTGAAATTCATCTTCATCTCTGGCCCATACAAGTCTGGTGTTGAACGAGAACATTTTTAGTTAAGCTTCACATTGTCATTTTTTTTATCCTATAAACCGAATTTGATCTTTCCATAGGAATTTTGACCTTTCTCTGTTGAATTCCTCCATAACTTTGTTGCAAAAATTGGGCCTTTTTCCCAATTTCATGCAATTTTTTCCTCGACGCCATGGCCACTATGTAAGATAAAAAATTAGGCTATCTATAGGATCGAATTTCCCGATTACAAATTGAAATTTATTATTTTTAATTTTTGGGCTCATTTCTTCACATTAGCTGTGAGATTTCTCTAGATTTTACTACAATAATTAATCAAATAAGTTGAAAACATACTCCGGAAATTATTTCTCTGTGAATTTCCTCTTCAGTGTTTTTCTAAATTGGACCATCTAAGCTCAGTATTGAAAAATGGGCTCTGATACCTCTTTGTAATGTTCCCATTACCAACAACTCAACAAAATTTCTTTGATACAACATTTTAGCATTCCTATCCACCTGTTGGGATATGAAACTTAAAATTTTGAACTCTGATACTAATTTAAATCATAAACATACTCTACAAATGAACATATTCATACAAAATAATAACATAAATATGTATGCTGCATACACAGGAAAAACCCATGAAGCTACGCATAAATATTAATGTAACACTTGAATTAACACACAATTAAATTACTAAAATTTTATGTATATGAACATAGTTGAGTGGAATAACAATAATAATTTATAAACACCATTATCACAGAGATTCCATATAACAAGATACATAATTAAACACACAGTAAATAAAATAAGAACATGAAAGCCACTTATCTCATGAAATAAACACCAACTGCATGTAGACCTTCCACAATCGTCCCATCCATAGACCAAATTGCTCATAATCTTAGTAGTGGGTCACCCTCGAGCTAGGGATAAACTCTACCAAGGAATAGGAAATCCTAATATAGTATAAGGTATGATATCTACATAATTTCTCAGTCCAAGGTGCCCAACTACTGCAAGTAGCCTACAATCTCTCATTCCCCACATGCCTATCCCACCCGAGGAAGTGTGCCCCTTCTCTTCTCAATAGTCCCTCGGTTTCCCCATTTCCCTTCTGAGGCTTCATCAATAGTTCATAAAGGAAGTCTCAAGGCCCTGTATCTATTTCCCAATGCACGAGGGAACAATTTTGATTATTTTCTCACCCAAATAAACTACTCACGGGCATGACAACCTGCTTCTTGGACCATGGTCCTGACAACTCACTTCTTCAACCATGAGCCTGAAAGCCCACCTCTTCAACATGCATCAAAACCACGTACAAGTACAAATGGTAGAATCCATGAGTAGATGGTAAGAATCATGAATGAATGATGAATTCCACAAAATACACTAAGTCTCTCTCTTATATATGCATGTTCCTTTTATGACACATGGAACTAAAGGAACTCCCTTATCCCACACTTTATAAACTTAGGATATATTCATATACATAATTTATAATTTAAGGAATATTAATATAATATTCCTTTGGGCTTAAGCCCCCCTTTCTTAGCCCCTTTTCCCTACCTAGTGGACTTTAATCCCCAATAGTTTTTTACATGGTTTCTATGTAACAGTATGTGTTTTCATTAATATTTACATGTGATTACATACTACAATGATGGCTGGATAGCCATTTTAGCATCTGAATCTCTATCCTAATAACTACACAGGAACTCCAGCCCCAATACATATGTAGTCACACACACACATATAACTTTGACTCTGCGCACTTCTAGGTCATTACAGTGCACTTACCCAGGTGTGTGAAAAACTATGACTTGTGTGCTCATGTCTTGATAAAAAATATCCACGCACTTATCTAGGTGCGTGCAACACCAGAACCAGGTGCCAATGACCCACCAACCTATGTGTTCATTTGCATTTATATGTGCAATTGAGGCTTGGCCTAGGGGTGTTACATTCACAATGATGGTTGAGTAACCATTTTAGCATCCGGATCTCGAACCTAAATACATACATAGTCGAATATATATATATAACTTCAACTCTATACACTTCCAGGTTGTTACAACACACTTACCCAGGTGCACGCAACACTATGACTTGTTTTCCCCTGTCTTGATAACAGATATTTGTGCACTTATCTAGGTGCGAGAAAAACCAAAATCAAGTGCCAAAGGCTCACTGGCCTATATGTGTATTTACATTTACAATTTATACCAATGACTCACTAGCCAATGTGTTCATTTACATTTATATGTGAAATTGGGGTTTTTCCTAGAGGTATTACATAGTGCTATGAATTTCATTGTAATATAAGGAATTCATTTCAATTATCCACATATATCCATCCATTAACGTTTCCATAGGAGACAACCATTCATTCCATCAACATATATCCATATTTATGCATACAATTACATGAAAAATTCATTTTATTTCACTCAATCACACAGAGAGCAATAGAAAACTTATTTATCTTATAGTATATAACCAACCAACTGATTGTGGGTGTTCCCCTTTCCACCCAACCCTAGACTCATAGGAATTCACTCTTACCACTATGGCCACCCCTATGCCCAACCATGATACCACCAAACAACTCTCTCACCGTTAACTCATCAAGCCAATAATTAGATTTGGGAGGTTACTCTCCTCCACTTATTTGGAACCAACAAAAGTATTCCCTTCTTCCTACTGAACTGAGGGCCTCCATAGGGTTTATCAGATGCCTTCCCAACTAGATTTATCTCCCAACCAACATGAATCATGCAACCCTCTTGTATTCCAATCAGGTAATCATGGGATCTTCTCTGTTATATCTTGATCACTCTTCTTCACACCCCTATGGGTATGGTCTTCTCTCTACCAACTAGAACTAATAGCTCCCTTTCTCTTTTCCCCTTGTTTTCTTCTCTTGCACACACACCTTCAGAAGGTTATTGATTGTCCTTTTATTTCCTCTGTCAGAAGGAACCTGTGTGGTCAATATTTGTTGCAAGGATGGTAATATGTGGTACCTTTGTCTAATAGTTCAACTATCCTATATAGGTATTCCCACACCTGTATTCATTGAGGGTGGTTGGTTTCTCAACCACCATCCCTTCCTCATTAGTTTATTTTGTATTGAAATATGGAATGAGGAAATAAATCTATATATCTCAAAATCAAATATTATCATCGAGGAGACTTGATTCCTCTTTAACATGATCAAGCCCTCTATAGGTTCCTTTACTCTTTCCTCTAGTGGTATCATGGCCAATACTTGAAGGATTCACCCCCACAGTGAACTATTTGAGATATTAATTAAATAAATAATACATTTACAATGTTCACCTTCCATGGAATGGAAATCATTAATTATGAATAATTACATATAATAAATGGTTTAGGAAAGGGGTGTTAGAATATCCTCATTCTTCAAAGGCACATCATCCTCAATGTTCATTCTCAGTAACACCTACCATGCATTTTTCCTTCAACTTATTCAACATCATATTCCTTTTCTTGGTCTGGTCCTTTCCCAGACTTTTGGCATTTTCCACATGCCTACGACAATTTCAAAAAGAAATAATGTCAATTCATAATTTCATTCATAAAAAAATTATTATTGTTCATAATTCAAGAGGAAATTTACAATCAACATAATATGTATCTGTGTTGTTTGTGGATTTGCATCCATATGATTGTCTCATTAAATTGGCTCACTTTATTTCCTTGACATACCCATTGTGTGCATGATCTCAATCAACCCTCTACAAGATTCATCAAATTATATTCTTACTTATGGTCACTCACCCTCTAGGCCCATGCTCAGGCATCCCCTTCTCTACTATACAGTCCCTCGGGTGATCCATGTTGGAAATACTAAAACAACTGAGAGGGGGGGATGAATCAGTTGTTTATAAGCTTAAACAATTTTATACCTTTTAAAATAATTATTAAGATTTATTCATGTGTCATCAACCATCATACAACATATGAACAGTAAGAGTAAAGATCATCAGTCACACATGAAATACACACAGACACAGATTTTCACGAGGAAACCCATAAAGGGAGAAAACCTCTTCTTCTTCGAAATGATAGGCAGTCTTTTTTCTGTTCTGTACATCATTTACAATTGAGAACCAACTCAATGTGAGGCTGCTACCTCTGTTTTACAAGATGCAACTTGTTTGAGAGCTCCAAATCTCTGGTTTCTCTAGCACCCACTAGAAGGAAGCACCAACTCCCTGAGTATTCCAGCACCAACTGGATGGAAGCACCAACTTGCTGAATGTTCCAGCACCAACTAGATGGAAGCACAAACTTCTTGAATGTTCCAGCACCAACTGGATGGAAGCACCAACTTCCAGTTACACGGGCTTCAACCTGTATAACAGAGAACACTTGTTCTCCCTAGCGCCACCCTGCCACCCTGGTTTCTCTGGCTGCAACCAGATGGAAGCTACAACTTCCTGTGTTCAAGCACCCACTTGAACTTCTGAGGACTAAAGTCCTCCCGAGCACCTCCCAACCACCCTTAGAAAATTAATGGCTAAATACACATTTAACTTTACAGATAAATCAGTTCTTACCAGTCTTTCTTTGTTCTGTAAATCTGGTCTTCTGTTCACTGTTCTGCAATTTTCTCTTCTTCAATAGGTTTGCTCTGCATCATATTCTTCTGTCATTCAGCTCTTCTTCTGCTCTGCCTGTCATTAAATTTCATTCTTAGCATCTTCTCCTTTCTCCTTTCTAACTGTTTCGTTCTTTTTCCATTCATAACAGCCAACCCAATTCAGTCTCGCTCATTTTCTTTTATACACGATTCCTTGACGATTCCACTTCCCCTTCCAATGGGAAATCCAAGGACATCTGTCTTGGCAACTGAAACGCTAGCCAATTCGTCATCATGAGTCCGTTTCACTTAACGGATTCATAACTGAAGCGTTAATGTGTGAGAAAGAACAACAACCCTCCGATCAATACTTGATCCAACGGTTCAGATCCCATCGGGATTTCACTCATCGTGATTTCGGCACTTTTGGCGTTCACAGTTTTAGTCACTTACAAATCTGCAGACCAAGRGCTGTGACMAYAWCCTTATGTCTCTCTATYGGGSTTTTGGCCTTTCCCGAGCTTTAGCCCCTTCCGGCTACACAATGGTCCATGTGACCAGTTATCATGTGACTGTCACCATACCTCTCGTCGGGGTTTCGGGGTTTCGCACTTCCTGATGTCGAGAGTTTCTCACCTCTCCAATCCCCGATTACCGATGTGCCCCTTTCCATGCGCTAGCCCTGCTGTCTATAGCCCTTGGCCCATAATACCGTCAACACATGACCTCGGTCAAACCTCTCATCGGGGTTTCGGCATTTTAGATGTCATCATACACATGTCTATAGAATTCCCGATCCCCGATTCTCCGATGATGGAGATCAATGGTCCAGATCTCATTCTTATCCAACGGCTGTGATTACATCACAAAATCTCATATCGCGATTTCGGAGTTTCTGTTGCAGTGTGTTCTTGACATATCAAAGTCTCGATCGCCGATGCCTCTGCTGATGTCACACGTGGTTTGGCACGTGTTAGGTCTTGCCACGTGTCACTCTGATTCGTGAATTGTATGTTCCTGAAGTGTTAGATCTGTCTGACACCTGCCATTCCCTGGTTGTTCCACGTGTCCCTGGGTGACGTGGTCTACCGTCGTGAGTTGGATCAACGGTCTAGATCTCATGTTGATCTAACGATGCATATTCAGTCGGGATTTCGCATATCGCAAAATCAAGATTTTCTTTGCATTGTATTCTTTGCATATTGAAACCCCAATCCCTGAAACTCCGATGAAGCCTCCTGTCTACAAGTGGATGGTCCCGATCTCTTCTTGATTTAACGGCTGCGATCAAATCGCGAAATCGCATATTGCGATTTCGGGGTTTTCGTTGTCGAGTGAACTGGACATTTCAAAGTTCCGATCCCTGAATCTCCGATGGAGCCTCCAGGCTGCCACGCGTCCACACGAATAGACGGTCCAGATCCCGTCGGGATTTCACCTTGGCTTTAACGGCTGCGATCAGATCGCGAAATCGCATATCGCGATTTCGGGGTTTTCGTTGTCGAGTGAACTAGGCATTTCAAAGTCCTGATCCCCGAATCTCTGATGACTTATTTCCCTCGCCACTTCTGCAAATCTGACGGTTGTCGGCCTTTCGGGAAATTTGAATGGGATCCAACGGTCACTAGATCGCTATCTTCCTTCTTCTCTGCAAACTCTTGTTGCGCGTGTTTTCTTCAATGTTGTTCCTCCTGAGCTTGTTACGTCCGAATCCCCAAGGGGTTTTATCCTTCATATCCTGCCATCTCCGTTGTTGCCATCAATGATAACAACCATCAACACACATTCGTTTCTTGTTCAATATTTGCCAACAATCGCCCCCTTTGGCATTGATGGCAACACTTGCATTCAGACTCAACACTCCTCTGCATTCGTCAATCAGGCTGGACTCTATTCCCGAAACATTTCGAACTCGACTCCTTTCTCCCCCTTTGACATCAATGTCAAAGAAGAAACATTCTTTCACTGAACTTGTTGCAGAACATACTCCCCCTGTCATCTATAGGCATTTATGAAATCCACCATATATTCAATAAGCACTCCCCCTGACCAGGTGCACATATTAGACACAAGAGTTTGTAACCCCCATCTTTTGACGAAGATATCCAAAAGGGGTCGCAGTTAATGGTTTAGTGAAAATATCAACAATTTGTTCTATAGAGGGTATATAGTTCAGTTGAACAATTCTGTTTAAAACTTGTTCTCTGAGAAAATGATACTTTATAGGAATATGCTTAGTATTGGAATGAAGAACAGGATTCTTGGAGACACGTATGGCACTGGTGTTATCCCAATGAATTGGGATAGGATCATTGTAAGTTACCTTCAAATCTACAAGAGTTTGTATCATCCATAAGATCTGTGTACAACAAGTAGCAGCAACAATGTATTCTGCCTCTGTAGTGGATAATGAAATGGATCCTTGCTTCTTACTAATCCATGCAACTAATGAGTCACCCAAAAATAATGCTCCTCCACTGGTGCTTTTTCTCTCATCAACACAATTTTCCCAGTCAACATCTGAATAAGCAATTAGCTGGAAATTCTGATTTCTAGGGTACCACAATCCATATGTCATTGTTCCCTTTAGATATTTAAATATTCTCTTGACAGCTGCCAAATGACTTTGTTTAGGAGCAGACTGAAAACGGCATACCATTCCAACAGCTTGCATTATATCAGGACGGGATGCTGTGATGTACAGAAGACTGCCTATCATTGAACGATATGTCCTTTGATCAACATCAGGTGAGATATCATCTTTGCTCAGCTTGCAACCAACCACCATAGGTGTGCTAATTGTATAAGAATATTCCATCTGAAATCTCTTCAATATCTCTTTCAAATATTTTTCTTGAGAAATAAAAATTCCTGCAGATCTTTGTTTTACTTGTAACCCAAGAAAATATGATAGTTCACCTATCATGGACATTTCAAATTATGTTTGCATAGAATTAGCAAACCATTGGACAGATGATTCATTAGTACAGCCAAAAATAATATCATCTACATAAACCAGAACAACTAGTAAATCATCACCTTCAGACTTAATGTAAAGATTATTGTCAACAATACCTTTCTTGAACCCTTTTTCTTGTAGAAATTTGTC
>ML778918.1:425873-443966 GCA_009831015.1 Picea engelmannii | reverse complement strand
AAATTCTAACTTAGCATCCTTGGTGGCTAGCACAACAGGCTTTGTATATCCAGTCTCTACTACATCCCAAACATCAGCACCCAAGGCCATTAAATATGTTCTCATTTTAATCTTCCAGAAGGAAAAATTTGTTCCATCAAACAGAGGAGGCTTAGAAGCTAAAGTCCCTTCATGACTCGTCATGTTTAAGCTTATAGATCTACCTTTAAATAAAAGGAACCCACTCTGATACCAATTGTTGGAAATACTAAAACAACTGAGAGGGGGGGGTGAATCAGTTGTTTATAAGCTTAAACAATTTTATACCTTTTAAAATAATTATTAAGATTTCTTCATGCGTCATCAACCATCATACAGCATATGAATAGTAAGAGTAAAGATCATCAGTCACACATGAAATACACACAGAGACAAATTTTCACGAGGAAACCCATAAAGGGAGAAAACCTCTTCTTCTTCGAAATGATAGGTAGTCTTTTTTCTGTTCTGTACATCATTTACAATTGAGCACCAACTCAATGTGAGTTTTCTACCTCTGTTTTACAAGATGTAACTTGTTTGAGAGCTCCAACTCTCTGGTTTCTCTAGCACCCACTAGAAGGAAGAACCAACTCCCTGAGTATTCCAGCACCAACTGGATGGAAGCACCAACTTCCTGAATGTTCCAGAACCAACTAGATGGAAGAACCAACTTCCTGAATGTTCTAGCACCAACTGGATGGAAGAACCAACTTCCAGTTACACAGGCTTCAACTTGTATAACAGAGAACACTTGTTCTCCCTAGCGCCACCCTGCCACCCTGGTTTCTCTGGCTGCAACCAGATGGAAGCTACAACTTCCTGTGTTCAAGCACCCGCTTGAACTTCTGAGGACTACAGTCCTCCCGAGCACCTCCCAACCACCCTTAGAAAATTAATGGCTAAATACACATTTAACTTTACAGATAAATCAGTTCTTAACGATCTTTCTTTGTTCTGTAAATCTGGTCTTCTGTTCACTGTTCTGCAATTTTCTCTTCTTCAACAGGTTTGCTCTGCATCATATTCTTCTGTCATTCAACTCTTCTTCTGCTCTGCCTGTCATTAAATTTCATGCTCAGCATCTTCTCCTTTCTCCTTTCTAACTTTTTCGTTCTTTTTCCATTCATAACAGCCAACCCAATTCAGTCTTGCTCATTTTCTTTTATACACGATTCCTTGACGATTCCACTTCCCCTTCCAATGGGAAATCCAAGGACATCTATCTTGGCAAATGAAACGCTAGCCAATTCGTCATCATGAGTCCGTTTCACTTAACGGATTCATAACTGAAGCGTTAATGTGTGAGAAATAACAACAACCCTCCGATCAATACTTGATCCAACGGTTCAGATCCCATCGGGATTTCACTCATCATGATTTCGGCACTTTTGGCGTTCACAGTTTTAGTCACTTACAAATCTGCAGACCAAGAGCTGTGACCACAGCCTTATGTCTCTCTATCGGGGTTTTGGCCTTTCCTGAGCTTTATCCCCTTCCGGCTACACAATGGTCCATGTGACCAGTTATCATGTGACTGTCACCATACCTCTCATCGGGGTTTCGGGGTTTTGCACTTCCTGATGTCGAGAGTTTCTCACCTCTCCAATCCCCGATTACCGATGCGCCCCTTTCCACGCGCTAGCCCTACTTTCTATAGCCCTTGGCCCATAAGACCGTCAACACATGACCTCGGTCAAACCTCTCATCGGGGTTTCACGGTTTTAGATGTCATCATACACATGTCTATAGAATTCCCCATCCCCGATTCTCCGATGACGGAGATCAACGGTCCAAATCTCATTCTTATCCAACGGCTGTGATTACATCGCAAAATATCATATCGCGATTTCAGAGTTTCTATTGCAGTGTGTTCTTGACATATCAAAGTCCCGATCGCCGATGCCTCTGCTGACGTCACACGTGGTTTGGCACGTGTTAGATCTTGCCACGTGTCACTCTGATTCGTGAATTGTATGTGCCTGAAGTGTTATATTTGTCTGACACCTTTCATTCCCTGGTTGTGCCACGTGTCCCTGGATGACATGGTCTACCGTCATGAGTTGGATCAACGGTCTAGATCTCATGTTGATCTAACCGTGCATATTCAGTCAGGATTTCGCATATCGCAAAATCGGGATTTTCGTTGCATTGTATTCTTTGCATATTGAAACCCCAATCCCCGAAACTCCGATGAAGCCTCCTGTCTACAATTGGATGGTCCCGATCTCTTCTTGATTTAACGACTGCGATCAAATTGCGAAATCGCATATCACGATTTCGGGGTTTTCATTGTCGAGTGAACTGGACATTTCAAAGTCCCGATCCCCGAATCTCCGATGGATCCTCCAGGCTGCCACACGTCCACACGAATAGACGGTCTAGATCCCGTCGGGATTTCACCTTGGCTTTAACGGCTGTGATCAGATCACGAAATCGCATATCGCGATTTCGGGGTTTACGTTGTCGAGTGAACTAGGCATTTCAAAGTCCCGATCCCCGAATCTCCGATGACTTATTTCCCTCGCAACTTCTGCAAATCTGACGGTTGTCGGCCTTTCGGGAAATTTGAATGGGATCCAACGGTCACTAGATCGTTGTCTTCCTTCTTATCTGCAAACTCTTGCTGCACGTGTTTTCTTCAATGTTGTTCCTCCTGAGCTTTTTACGTCTGAATCCCCAAGGGGTTTTATCCTTCATATCCTGCCATCTCCGTTGTTGCCATCAATGACAACAACCATCAACACATATTCGTTGCTTGTTCAATATTTTCCAACAATCCATATTTCCTTGCCAAGGATTTCTCGTACAAGAAGATTTTTTGATACTTCACTGACTCCTCTAGTCGATGAGTTCCTCTAGCTTTCTCTTCGGAGGCATCCCTCTGGCCCATGTTACCACAACACGTCATTCTCTATGATGATCATGGCCTATGATAGGATCCTCATGTCATAAAAATATCCTTTTTCCATGCTTTCCAGCCTAGATAGCCATCATATTTCCTCCCCAGAAAGACATTTCATCTCACCTCTATCACATGCATATAGAAAAGTGTGAAATATTATCATCAATTTATCAATAAAGTTTTTCTTTTAAATTTTTAAACCACATATTTCTATTGCATATTTCTATTTTCAGATCCATTCCATACAAGAACCAGAATCCATATGTATGAGACTTCCTTCTAATAATAGTTTGTCTCTTTTATAAACAACATGCATTGGTCTCCTTTATGGTCTTACACTACCATATCCAAGACCATCTTTCTCGCAACTTAAATCTTCACAAAACCAACAAACTGTTAGTTTCTCATGCACATATAATTTCATTGCACATTTACAATGGCATCACAAGCAATTCTTAATTTGTATATTCTAACAGTTGCATCACATTATTGTATTCAATTTTATGAAGTAAAAGGAAATTTCATTCCTTACACATGCATCATCTCATCATGCCAAATTTTCCAAGTGCCATCAAATCATTAAGTGAATTTAATCAATGTGTCAATGCCCATGGCCACATTCACACACAATGCACCCTTGCATTGTTTTTCAAATTATCACTTTTCATATGAGGCACTTAGCCTTGGTGGGTTGGGACTCATCCAATCTCTTAGCACATGTCTTCTCTATTCACATATATTATTACAACAATATTGTTCCTCCTGCTTTAAGTTGATCATATCCTCAGATAAACACACATGAAACTAAAATTTTCATATGAATGCATTCAAGCATTCTTTGTTCACTAATAACCAATGTGCCAACACTCATGGCCACCCAATTCCTTTCTTTACCATTGTTTAATTCCAGTAGAATATTGGAATATCCATCTTCCATAATGGGTAGTCCTATACCCATCCAATCATGAAAACATGCATTTCCTCGATGCATTAATCAATGCACTGCTTATGATCACCCTTATTCCCAATCATTCATGATTGGTCAATGTATTCATGACATATTTGTTCATGAATTTCTTGCAAGGATCTCAATCATCCTTGGCTACTAGAGGCTCATACCACCATCATCCATGTTATCTACTTTCCTGAATGATACCCTTCTTGGGTATCAATGACATACCACAACCACTCAAAATCATACACATGTCCTTAATAAAATATCTCAGAAGGGATTTCTTACCCAATCCCTTCATACCATATGCCACATTAGTATGAAAATATTTATACTTGCCTATATGCCAACACATTTTATGCTATTACCTCATTAGTGGTGCTTTATAGGGACTCCAAAGGTCCTTCCATCAATATCTTATCAACAAACTTGTTGCATTTAATATCTACTTGAGGCTATCAACCATTGGTAGTTTTCTTTTCCCAATAGCTCAATCATTTACTACATATATCATGCATCACCAAAGTCACAATTATATCAACTTTCATGTTACATAAAAATGCATTTATCATCACATTTTAATCAATAAAACATTTTCAAATATACTCCTACATATTTGTATGTACTTTATCACATTGCCTTAATATTTTTTTGAGAGCAAGCATGAAATATTTTAGTTTTCTCCATTATCATGCCAAAAAATTCACACATAACCACATTATCATGCCAAAGAATTCATGTTCATCAACATATCGGTTTCTCATCCTAGAGAAACATAATAGACAATGAGAAAGGCGTTAAGGGATTCTTCCCTTATTTCCAACTCCTTTTACAGAGTTTGGAAATTGCAATCCAACTGAGTTATTTCTAAGGCCTCACTTCCTTTAAATAACATGGCTCAAGCAAGCCTATTCATTTAAACATATTTCTAGATCTATTTCCCAGCATAACTCTATCTCATACATCATAGTTTTAAAGTGAGAAAAGTGTTCATATTTTCTCCTTCTTTTTCTTATGAAATCCATCCCCTTAGCCATCTACCTTCTTTGTTCCTTGAGTATTCTTGGTCAATATCATCTTGACCTTTCTTGGATAAATCAACATGGTACAACAACAATTTTTTTGTTCACAATGAGTTATGAACCTATGCACTATGCACATTACCATTAGAAATGTTAATGGTTAACAATCATTTGCATAACTTTCACTCATGCATTATATTTTAACATGTAATCAAGGGTTCTTTTATAAATAGGATTTGCATCCCAATGCTTAATTATTAGTAGTCATTAAGGTTATGATTTTTTTCTCCTAACACAATCTTTACGCAACTCCTCCAAAAGAACTTCTTCAACATGCAACCCTATTTTTGCATATCAAATACCTTCTGAAATAATCTCAATCTAGAGTCAACTTCAAATTTATCATTTCAGAGATTTACTCAATCTTCCATGAGGAGTATAAGCATGAATTTCTATCATGCATTCATATTTTACATTTAAGCATGTACTTTTACTCCATCAACTTGCATTCGCATATGCACATTATTCTTACCATTTTATATTCAAACTGTTCTTTTACACACTTAATCACATGCATTAGCATGTTGTGTGTGCCCACTACCAACACACTTTACAATTTCATATGCATATTTATTTAAAAATATTTAACTCATTATTTGTTCATGAGATTCTCAAAGGCAATATCACCTTTCCTTCTATCTGAATCAACAGAGAAGTCTTGCTCATTTTTCCTTTCAACATTTTATCTTATCTCTTTTTAAGGAATGACATACTTCCTAAAGCTATTATTTAAGAAAAATAATCAGACACTCCTTCATAGGGTCAGCCATGCATCCATGGAATTACTCAGATATTGCAAGTACAATTCTTACCTCACATCTCACTTATTCAAGTAGTCTTATCATGCATTTTAATCATGTGTAAATGTACATATCATGCATGTGCATTACTTACATGTTTTTATACTATTAATTCACTATGATTTGGTCTTAATATTAGTTTTCTGGATATCTTATAGCCATTCGCATGGAAGGTCTCATAGACATAATCATAATGATGTTTCCCTCTATATGGTAATACCCAACAAGAACCGCACTTTCCTTTTCTTCTACAAAATCATTCCAATTCAGAAGTACAAATTGGGTAGTTTTAGCATCACCCAAGGCGATAAGTTAACAATTCCATTTTTTCTTGTGTCTCAATCCATCCTTGGTCAACTGACCTTTATGAAGGGAATCCTTTCTATATTTATTTATTTGTTACTTAAGTATACCAATCCATACCCATATGGATACCATCCACCTTTGGATGTTAATTTGACCCATTGGTCATGTCGAAGTGTCCAAGCACTTCCTTTTCCATAATTTAGATCAACATTCTTAATATTTTCATCCTCGAAAGGTAGTATTCAATCAACATCATCAACATTTTAACCATGTTGTTACTATAAACATATATTCTTCACCAAACACTTTACCCATGCCCATAATTCATATGTGCCCCAACTATTTGCCTCTTGCATTCACTTGCATATGCAAGCTTTCAGGTCAATAGGTTTATACATTTCCTTAATATAGCTAGGAGCTCATAAGATTTCTCATATTCCCTTACCATCCTACCTCATTATGAGGATTGGAAACAATCCAAAAGGACTCTTCTTTCCTTTACTTAATTAGGTTATCCCTACTACAAATTTCAACCATTAGAGGTCAAAACTGACCTTACAAATTTACCCATCAGTCCTGTAAACATGAGGAACTATACATGAAGAGCTTAGTCTCTTATTAAGGAAGAAATTTATTATTTACAAGAGTTCTATTAATCCATACCAAATTCCTTTAAGAACAAGGAATTTTCCATAAGGTTCTTATCCCTTAAATAAAAAACCATCCTACTACAGGAGGCTCTATCAACCCATACTTACAAGTAGCATTACAACCACCATTCCATTCACTTTCTAGAATTATGTAATGATATAATAGGATTATTCCATTTCTTCTCTTCACATTCAGGTCTTACCATCAATTCCTATCATAATATTCCTACTCTTGTAAGAGTAGTCACCAATTTGAAAAAGGGACAATATAATTCCTCTTTTTCAATTCAGTAAGAATTTCCAAGGTACAGTTTCAATATGTTTTCCTTCCCTCAAGGAACTCATGAAAATAATTCACATTCTTTTAAAGGTATAATTTCTTTTCAATAGGCTCACCTTAACCTTGATATACCATTCCTATGGTTGGTGTCTATCCCATTGAGGCCTAGTGTTTGAACCATGCTCTGATACTACCTATAACACACCCATCCCCCTAAGTACCCTTTTAAGGGATGGGGAATTAATTTTTCACTTTTATCGAAACTCCTCAAATCCATTTAAATTGGAAACGACATCCTTCTTCTCTACGATATCTTTCCAATGACTATAACTTTTCTCGAAACAGAGCTCTGGATCAAAAGTTATGGCCTTTAGAAATTTATAGGTTTTCAATGGCCAAAGGCCTCTGTACTGCCACATGGTCTTTGCATCACCCATAGCATCCAACATGGGATGAAATGTCATAATACATCACCTATTAATGCATATGTGTCTACTTTCGTAGGTATTGGCGTAGCACCTACTACCTATTCCACCATGCCCTTGGCTTACCTGGCCCAAGCCCTTCATGCACCCAACGTTGTGTTGCACGTTCTTCCAACACCCACTCTCATCAAATAATTACACCTATCCCTAGGTCGTCGGGAGAGTGAGACCGTGATACTTCTAGATTTTGTGTAGTCCCAAAATGCTCGATATGGGATGGTTTGGCACCTAGGAGACATGCACATGTCCTATCATTCCACCTGTCCTAACCATGGCCCACCATGTCCCCACCGTCATCTCATGACATGTGAGATAAGTTTTCCCTACAAAGCTCTATTTTAAAATACTAAAATCACTTGAAATGTGGCAGACTCACCAATTGACATGTGTACTTCCCATGTGCACTAATGTTGCATACACATCATCGCAGTGCCCAAGGTTTTCCTAACATGGCATTGACACTTGCCCAGTCCTTATTCATTGAATATTGTCATCTGATATCATCTTGAATCCTTCGGGTATCAGTTATCAGCTATTTTGGTAACACCTATTTCCTGAAATCTCTCGATGGTTTAATATCCAAGATAAATTTGGCATCTTCGGGCACGTGGCCCTATCCGATCATGCCACATGGAATTCATATCACTCAACACGTGGAACTCATTTTTTCCATGGATCCATGACCAATATTTTCGAATCTATGTGACACATGGCACCACTCATGTCACGACATGTGGCACCACCAGGTAATCATAGACATCAAGATTGCAGCCCCTTACTGACCTCCTATAAACTAAAAATCCCCGTAGTCCTCCATCCGAGGATTATGACATAATTAATCAAGTTAATCCCATAATTAATTATGGTGATCACCGAATTACGATAAAACTTCGGTGTTCAACATACCGAGGATTACGAGGTGATTAAATAGGTTAATCATGATGATTGCTAGGTACTTAATTAAGTTAATCCGCAGGATTACGAATCCTAGCCTTCATTGCAAGATCTACAATAGAGATCTATCCCTTTTGTGGAATCGAGGAAGGACATGTTTCGCCACTATATGACCATGAACATTGGGACCGTGGCTCTTTCCAGTCTTTTGTACACTAAAACTGCCCGTGGTCTGCGGTCTGATTGAATTCTCTCCACTAAGATATACAATGGATATCAATCCAATCCTAAATCCAAGGGCTCAGATTTATGGGTCTCACCACAAATCCTATGCTTGGTGAGGGTCCCACACTCCAGTCGCCTGGAACCAGGTGTTGACAGGTGACCCTTCCATGACACCATGTCCGCTAATTCGACACAATGTGTCATTAGGACATCACCCTCTCTCTCCCTCTCAGCATTATTATAGTTAAAGGTATGGAACTAGGGGCTAGAACCTTGGTCCTTGGACATTAGTGTGTCAGGAATTATGAATGGGATTAGACTTAAAATTCTTTCGGGGTTCGATTCTCAGATGCCCTGGGTCGCGAAACCCCCTCTTGAGCTTGGTTAAGAAACTTGATGACTGAGAATTGCTCAGTGTTGTGATATGATAGTGGGTTCTTGTCCATTTCTAGATGGTCGATATCGACCCTCTTCACTAGATCGACGACTATTATTCCTCACATGCATTTACACAGGATTATAATGAGTAACCAACTGATATTTGGATGATTGTTATTTACTCTCGCCCCAAAATCAACGACTACTATGACTCATCGATTTCATTCAATGTTGAATGGCTTATAGCTTATGCCTTGTGTTATCACTAAAAAATCATCTCTAGCATTTCACACAATGGTTAAAGAAAGACATCAATGCCAGGAACAAGTAGTTCACCTACAACACCAAAATCCATCAAAAAGGCAAAAAACTATATACTTGGTTCATAAATCAAAGTGTGCAAATTCAACAAAGGAAGCACGTGCACATTTTGAGGGCCCCTAGCCTTCACATTTTAATTTCCTTCACTTTGTAAAGAAACTACGCTTCACCTAGAGTCCTATCTCACAATAAGGGTTAGTCAATGTTGCTCCTGAGTTTAGACTTTAAGGCTCTAAAGTATATTGTCAAGGCATCCAAAAAGATAAAAAGAAATAAGGGGTAAGAATCAATTGTGAAAGGTAAATCAGAGTTGGTTTCTCAATTGTCTCTGTCTATCTTCCCATTGTTCTTGGATGTTGATATCTCTCTCGATAACTACCCATGAGCATTCTAATTCGACCCAGGTAGTTGTTGTTTGCAGGATAGTATTAAATAAGTTCAAAGCAATGCTAGTTTGATCTTGAAGGCCAGGTTCTATGTTAGGCTGTCTATTATTTGGGACAGTCACGGGGAGTAAACTTTTATTGAATTATAAAATGTTTAAATATTTGTTGCTTCAGTTTTGAGGGATGAAATAGAAAAAGAATTTTGGAACTCAAAATAATAACACAATAACAATAGAGGTCGTTTCCTGTACTTGAAGTAATTTGAGAATAGTAAAATAATAATAAAAGTTACGCTGCCGAAAAATATGAGGCTTTAATCATGAAAGAATATCATATCATAATAGAAGAAGGAGATAAAAATGAGATTTCTAATGAAATATAAAATATAACCATCCTAATGACCTACAGGTCTTGAAACTGTTGATAACAATCACAAAGGAAAAACTGTAAATGATTATATAATCAAATAAATTCAAACTACAATAGAAGTTTGAGTTAAACTATAGCTGATCATTCATTAGAAAGACATGAAAAGAAAGATGTTGAAAGATATTGAAAACAGAGTAAAGGAACACACAGCTTTAAGTTGACAGAATTCAGAATCTCTTCTGCATTGTATCACTGTAAATCAGAAAATTTCTAATACAATTGGCTCCCAAAAAACCAAAAGCCCATTCTCAGTCTTGAGAAATTATATTTATACATGATCACCAAACCTTTTTTTGTTGGTGATTAACTAACTTCCGAAGACTAATGGTTACATGAATGTGAAATACTGAATCGTTTATATTTCTATCTTTATCTTCTTGGATTAACTTCGACGATGAAATTTTCAAAATAATACTTTACATCTTTGTTGATGAAACTCCTTCTTCTGTTTTGAGGAAATCAATACATTTTCCCAGGAGCTGCACCAACGCCCTAGGAGCCTCTAGAATATATTTCACCTCAAATAGGAAGAATTTTCTCTGTAGTCCTAGTAGACAGTCATCAACTATCTTTCCTGTAAACTCAATAGTTTGTAACCTTAAATTTGGCTTCACCATCCACCTGTTAATATGTGTAACATCAATTACCTTTATCTGTGAGATTTCTATTTGAATTTCATCTATATTCTCCTTGAAATTTAATTGATGCCTTCCAATGTTGATTTTCCCTAATAACCCAGGACAATTGTCTCTTCCAATGTTCAACGAAGCCTTATCTAGAAGATCGAAAATTGCTTGGCAATCATTGTTAACCTCTTTGGTTATTCTATTTTTTTTGGCAAGGCTCACCTCCCAAACCTTGAGTATTATATCCCCTTTGATTTGCTCTGAAACAAATAACTTTTGAGTCTTTCCGATCTCCTCTTTTGCTGAAAGAATCACTGCCTTTTGAAAAGTGGTTCCAGCTACTTTTGCTTCCCTCTCCTTTAAGAAAATACTGTCGAAGGATTTGCTTGTCTTCTGAAAGTAAGTCTGAATAATTTCTAGCTTAGAGATCAATCCTTGTTGCTCTTTTTCTATTTTGGCATGTATTTCCAATGCCTGGGCTTGGAAAGTTTCCATCTCTACCACTTGATTTTGGATTCAACCCATCTTCTTCTATAATTGTTTATTCATTTCTTCCTAATGTAAGACCTGTATCTTCATGTTCGCTTCATTTAAGCTTGTTCTTAGTATTTGAATCTCCTGTATGTCATTGAATATGGCTCTTTCTAGACCCTTGTTGATCCAGGTGGATATCGGGGGCCACCCACCTTTTCCAAATGGCTCAAAACAGTTTTCTGGCCATTTTGGCAATTTACTATTTTTAGCAGTTTTTTCGGGTCCTGAACTTCCGGGGCCATTTTGAGGCCCTAAACGATGTTTTTTTGGGTATGTTTCTGTTGAAAAATATCATCTAACGATGCCATTTTGTCTTGGGAATTGTATGCCTCGGATAGATCTTTCCAACGAGCTATCATACGCCTAAAACGGAGATCGTATGCAAAAGTTATGACCCCGGGAAGTTGATGCACCAACTTACCCAAACAGGGCCCACATGACTTTTGGTGCTTCATCTCCCAGGGTTAGGTTTTTGGATGTTTAGGACTTTTGGAATTCCTGTTTATTGTAAAAGGGCCTTCAGAGCCTCATTGTAATCATCTTCTCATGAATGCAAGTAGTCGTCACATCTCTTCTCAGAGATAAGCTACCATCATTCTAGCGAGTCTTTCACTCTGTATTTTACAGTCTCTGTACATTTATTTCATTAATAGAAATCGTGTATTACTGTATCTATGTGTTTATGGTTGCATCTCTGATATATTTCTGTTATATTACTGGATATACGCGATATCTCTGTGCATTTATTTATTATATCTCCGCTCTCATTTCGTGTCAAAAATAATCTGGATCACTTGTTTATCTCCAGACTGATACTTCTTTCAGTCTCCTTTAATTGACTTTGTAGCTGAGCTATCATCTGATCTTTTTGCCGCAACATAGTTCTCAAATTACCCACAGAGTATAAATTTGTCTATGCTAAGGATCCCATTGTTCCTGCTATTTCTGTAGAGAATTCCCCCTCTTCAATTTTTTGTCCATCTACGATGATCTTGTGCTTTTTTATCATCATGTCTCCTCTTAGATGCATTTCCTGTTTCAAGATAGCCTTTCTCTTTTTACTGAAAAAATAATCGGATGAAGGAATTTCGTCTCTAGAAATAGGTTCAAGATCACTAACATATAGAGCTCCCTCTTGGGGGTTTCCATAGGTAGATGGCAATGGGGTCAAACAAGTAATAGGGCTTCCAAGCTTCGTCGATACCATTCCTCCTATTTTTTTGGGAAAATTATCAGGGATTTTTGGAGATGTTTCCAACTCCTTTCCTTTCATTGACTCTGAGTTCTTGATTTGTAGAACTTCTGTTCTTAGTGAAGGCATTTCAGTCTCCTTCAAACTTTCCTTTGTATTTTCTTTATCATGTGCATTCGATTCAAAACCTGGGGGAGGTCCTTCCTGCTCTGGAGGGGGAATCGTGTATTGACCTTACAATATCTTCGGTAAAAAACTTCGCCTATGGCTTTGGAAGGTCATAAAACTAGTCTGTAAGTCAGGTGGTAATACACGTACTCTATTTAATACTTCTTCATAAGTTTTGACCTCTTTGAACATATCATCATAAGAGAACCTTTCATGTTCATAAGCTTTCATACCGTAGTGTATCAAGTGTTTGTTCACAAGTTGATAAGTGCCATGCTTTATGTGCTCAATATCTACCATTTTGATTTCTTCGAGCGCTTCTACTTCCACCTTGGAATGGCCCAAGTTTAGTAGTGAAAATTTCCCGATATGCACAGGGAAGATTGGCCAGGATTTCTTTTGAGCTGCCTTTAGCTCTATTATGATACCGCCTTTCACTATTTGGTGTGCTACCTCCCTCAATACCAGTCTGTCCGAGAGGAATTTTGGAAGCGCATGAGGGGGAATTGAGCACCCATAAAGCCTAATGTAAGAGAAGTTTTCATCGATGAATTAGTCAGCTATTTCTTTGAGGATTTTTGAGACTGTCTCAGAAATGCGAGGGGGTTCACAGCCATAAAACATTTTATGCATTGGAATTACTATGAATTGACAAATTTCGTAAAATGCAGTCTTATCATTTTCTTCCCATAGCACAGAGTGATACTCGTGAATGGGTTCAGGGCAGGTTATGTTCCAACTCCAATTCATTAGGGGAAATGGAGTTACAAAGAAGATTGTGTCCATGATGTACGCTGACATGTAAAAGGCCATTGGCTGACCTTTAGATCTTGCAACTCTATAATTTGAAACCTCTTGGGCTAGGTTATTAGACAAAATCTTGCTCCAGTTAAAAGTGTATCCTTCTGATGCTTCTTCTAAAAGGGGCACCCATTATAGAAGAATGGATACATAGCATAATGGCTACATAGACCATGTACTCATTCAAATATGTTGTGGCATAATTTCCATGGGTATCGGCCCTAAATTTCGATGGACATCTCCACCATTCTTTGATTAAATCGGGATAAGTTCGGTCTACCTCAGTACACTCCTTCCTTTGAAACTCAGCTATAAATTTAGAATTATAAATGTACTTAGGATTTGGTGAGAGTTTGTACATTACTTGTATATTCTCTGGCCTGAATGAGCTGACAACGATCGCTTGATCGTTTAAAATGCTTCTTGTCGGGATATCAAACTTCTCCAAGGCCCAATTTATCATGTCGTTGTATGCCATGAGTCGAGGGCATGTTACGATCTTATGAAGCTCCGATTCTGCTATATCCCGAAGGTGATTCTCGGAATCAGCGGGGGAATTTTTGATTTCGTAATCCAGGAGTTCATAGATTTCTCTCCAGTATTTAATTGAGTCAATGGCGTGTGGCGTAGTGTCGGATATGATATCTCCTTCTAGGTTATGCATCTCCTCTGTATCTTCACTCTTTTTCGATGATTTCTTTGGTGCCATAGCTTTATGTTAGAAGGAAAACTTGTCACAGAAAAGAAGCGTATGAGCTTGGCTGAATGCGTCGTACCCCTGATAGCATGGACCAGGATAAATTGCGAAACACAAACCTTTAATTATCTTTTAACTCATTTAATGATGAAGGTACTGACACAACTGAAAAGAACTTAATACCTTAAATGCAGTGAATATTTCTAAGATACGCATTAGTGTCACATAAATCATCAGTTATTCATTATTAATGTGGCCGTATTTCGGCAATCCCAAATTCAAAATTCGAAAGACTTCATTCAATGGTACCGAAAATAAGAAAATACCTAAGAAGTTTAATTACCGTTAATCGTGTTTTTAAAACAGATTTAGTTCATTTTAAATGTTGATTATCGTTCGAGACTTCACGTTTTGGGGTTTCGAGGATCATGGATACATGAGGTATGTCATCGCTAAACCCTGATTCCCGAAATTGCAAAATCACGATAAGATTAGGTTTAGGCCTTAACTTTCGTATTAGTAAATTAATTAATCAGGATTAAAAACTAACTCCCATTCTTTTGGGAAATTGGGGATCGGGATTTCGTGATTCAATATGTATGGAAAACATATGTTTTTGAGTAGACCCGAATCCTGAAAGGTTTAAATGTTGTTAATCAACTCGCTTAGGGTTTAAGTTACCGTGATTAAAAAAAAATTTACAGAATGCGCGTCGGGACCTTTAAAACACTTTTGGTTTTTTCCCGTTGATTATTCAAAGAATAAAGCTTGTCGATATTTCGGTACCGGGATTTTAGGAGTGATAGCGATTATGCTTTATGAAAAGATGAAATCCGAAAAAGGAAAGTTTTAGTCTTAGAGAAAAAAACTTTAAAAATTGTTTCAACATAGGCTCCAATTGGGGACCTCGTCTCCTTGTGGGACAAGGAGAACGAGTAGACTTAGTGCCTATATTGGGTAAATGGAGTTAAAGGCTTGTTTCTGCAAAACTTTTTTAGGAAGGGGATACAGAGGGAAAAAGAGATTTCATCTTTACTTCTGAAAAGATTTTCAAAACTCCCAACGTTGTAAACGCAACTGCAGTCCCATTCATGATCTTCTCCTTCTCACTATTGAATTTAGGTCTACTTTAAGATGATAAAAACAATCCTAGGAAATTCAACA
This sequence comes from Picea engelmannii, assembly GCA_009831015.1. Taxonomy (NCBI): domain Eukaryota; kingdom Viridiplantae; phylum Streptophyta; class Pinopsida; order Pinales; family Pinaceae; genus Picea; species Picea engelmannii. The sequence goes on along the minus strand of ML778918.1, from coordinate 428,673 downwards.
GATCTTGCAGCTTTTGGCTTGCATCAAATGAAGTAAATTTCATGTTTTTAATCGGGGAGCCCTGTCTGAACTTGGGATGCAGATCCAGTTTTGAAAAGGTTGGTAATTAGAGTAGAGTGAAATTTAAGTATGACATCCTTACAGATACCTCAGATATTTCTTCACTACCAGCGAGCCTGTTCAACACCCCGATGAAGTTATCTATCCCTTTTACTGAATTTCCTTTCACCACTTCGAATCATAATTATGCATTTAAATGCTGAGATGAGAGAAATCATTTATGAATTTCCTTTCATTTTCTTCTTGGACTAGATGGGGGTAATCAAATATGAATTTCCTTTCACCATCTGTCTTATATTTTACTTTTTGAACATAAAGTGGGGGCAATCAGTGGTACCAAGTATACCAGGGATGATACCTATGTAAAATTTGCAGTGGAGGTCTATCAACTTGCTTTGATTACCTTGGACCAACCCTTTCTTAACTTTGAAAGAACCTTAGCTCACAGGGAAAATGGGAAAGATTACTTCCAGGGGCCTTCTTTCGATCAATCCTCAATCCTTAGAAACTGTTAAGAAACCTAGGAGAGTCAAGATCAACCTACGCATAACTTTGTTTAGTCGGAGAGTGAGGAGTTATGAGGACTGGCTTACCTTTTAAGATCTGTTTTCCAGTTTCCAAAGATAAGACGTAATCTCTTCTCCCTCTGTGGGAAACCTGGAAAGATGCTTGGTTTTTTAAGAAGGAAAAACCGAGGGTATAAAGGGGCAACAGAGAAAGACCTGGAAATCGAAAAACAGGGGTCATGGATTAAACCCAACTCTTGGAACCCTTTCTCGGAGACGCTTTACTCTCTCTTCTTATTTTAATTACCTCTTATCTTTATCTAGGTGAAATTCTTAGGACCCAGAGTAAGAACTCGTTCTTTTGGTGACATATCACACTTACAAGACCATCACCGCACTTTAGAGACCTTCGTTTGAAAAATAGACTTCTCTGGAATTTGCACCTTTGCCTTACCATTTTCGTTCTCTTTTGAAATAACGGAAAATATTTCTATCACCTATTTTCGATGAATTTATCTTCCGATATATGTCCGTCTGTTTTCTCCTTTCGCTTGTTTGGGCTGCAAGCTGAGATCTTGTAAGGGAACAATACGAAGAGTATCGAGGCTTTAAAAGAATTGAATGCATTAAAAATTTTGTATTCCTAATTCTAGAAAAACATTGACCTATTTTATTTTTGACGAAAGTAAACTTACCAAAAAAAATTATGAAATAAAAAGGAAAACACAAACCAGTATATACAGTGGCAATTTTGGAAACCAATCATTCCATATAGTGTTTTAAATAACGCTCGTTGACAACGGCGTTGAGGATTTTACCGTCCAAATTCTCTAACAGAAACAATTTTTTTCCTTCAGGAGCTGTAACCTTGAACGGTCCGTACCAGATGTGATCGAATTTACCATGTTTTGTCGAGTCCTCCATCTTAGCATCCCATTTTAAAACCAAATATTCGGGGAGAAAATCTCTGTCTTTGGCCTTACGATCGAATAACGCTTTCATGTCATCCTAGTATTTCTGCAACCTTTCATCCACTTCGGCCCTGTGTTGTTGGACTTCAATCAGCTGGTTTATTCTTCTTGTGACATGATTTTTTTCTTCTTTCTCATATTGCCAAAGTTTCATTACGGGAAGCACTAGATTTATAGGTAATACTACATCGGTCCCGTACACCATTTGGAAAGGGGAAGTGTCGATAGACTTTTTCGTGCCTATCCGATTTGCCCACAAAGCGTATTTCAAATGCACATGCCAAGATTTCTTGTTTTCGCTCAACACTTTCTTAATTATATTGATTAGGCTCTTGTTTGATGACTCGGCCAACCCATTTCCCTAGGGGTAATATGTCATGGAATGACCATGTTACAGGTATGAACTAACTGAGGGGGGGGGGGGTGAATCAGTTAGTTCAGATTATTAACTATTTCTCTTCTTTTTAACTTTGAATCATTAATCTTAGTGGCAGTGAGTCTTTACTGTGAAATTCAAAGTTATAAACATAAAGCAGATAACATAAAGAATAACAATCACACACAGCATTCACTCACAAGTATGAGACACAGATTTTTCAAGAAGAAACCCAACCAGGGAAAAAACCTCGTCTTCTTAAGATGTTAAGCAAGCTCCAACTACGTTACATCTCATCTTTTATGAGAACCAACTCATAGAGGCTACAACCTCTCATTGCCAGCACCAACTGGCTGAGAGCACCAACTCCCACAGAATCCCAGCACCCACTGGGTGGAAGCACCGACTTCCTTTTTACTTCAGCACCAACTGAGTGAAGGCACCAATCTTCAGATTCTACAAGCACCTACTTGCAGAGAAAGAGACATACGTCTCCCTAGCACCACCCTAGCACCCTAATTTGCCAAAATAAATATTGCTCAAATCAACTTGTTCATTCTGATATAGCTTGCTTACCCTTTCTGCTGATCTACTCTGCATTCTTCACTGTCTCTGATCTGCTGCTCTGCTTCACTGTCCTCTACAACCCATTCTCAGCTTCTTCTCCTGTCACACAGATTCTCCTCTCACTTTTCTCACCTGCAGAGCTCTCTCCTCTTCTCCCTTCAGCAGCGAATTCATCTATGTTCCAGCGCATTATATAGATTCACCACATGCAGAGGTTTTCCTTGCGTTTCTCAACTCCAACTGCAGTTTCCCTTTCTTTCTTTCTTTCTTCTGCTTTTCGCATGCCAACATTCTCCCTGATTTTCTGAACTGGCTCTTTT